>CM039502.1:71681239-71696039 GCA_022432975.1 Begonia masoniana
TATCACCCTAGGCCTCTCTTCACCTCTCAGTTTGTCCTTTCCCTTGGCACTCGAGGGTCTTCTTGGCGCTGGACATTGTACTAAATTCCGTACAGGGTTAATAACTTTTAAATATATATTACTAATTTAAATAACACTTACATTGTTGAAGTACTTCCAATGCAACGTTGACATTGATGAGTAATCTTTTGGAACGGTTTAACTGAATGTCTCCTGATTCATACTGTAACTTTCCGAATTATCTAAACCCGATTCGTTACACATAGCTCGAACATACTAAGAGACTTTGGACTAAATTTAAAAAATTTATCACTCGAAAGTCCGAATTTGACATTTTTTCTAAAACCTCAAAACGTTGTAAAAAATTGCAGCGGAATCATTTGAAACAACAATAATAAACAAAACTATGAAACATTGTTTGACAATGGTTTACGAAACTCGGCAAATAGGAAATAAGTTTAAAACCGGGGAAAGTACTTGAGGATCCAGAAGTCAAACGCATCTGCCGATGAATAAATTCAAAACGAAAGAAGCAGAATCAGAAAATATAAGGGCTTCTAAAACCGATATGTCAACCAGAAGAGGTTTGAAAACAAAACAGACATCCTCTCTCGTGACGCATCTACCGATAACGTCAGCCAGATAATTCATTATCCAACTCAACCGATAGACAAACAACAAAATATTTTAATTACCTTCTGATTGAGAACTAATGAGGTTGTTCTCAGTTAACGATTTTGTGGTTGCAAGTAAGTTAGAACCTGATAAGAGTCATGATTGTGTCTTCTTCAACTTCTCAAAGCCCAGACATTTAGTGCCTTTGTGTGTTTCATAATTGGCATATAAACTGAATTTTGATATACTCTTTCATTTTGTTTTGTTATGTTTTGTTTTGTTTAGCCGATACTTTGCGAATATGACAGTGAGAGATGAGCATTCAACACCAAACGTCACAAGAAGCGGTAAGCCTATTACATGTAGAATATACCCACGTTTGAATCCATCTTTTTTACTAATTTTTTTTTCATCTTTACTTGTATCTTGAACGGTGTAGACTGATCAGTATTAATGAGTTACATAAACTTGTGAAGTAGACTTTCTGTCTCCTTCAAAGTATTTTTTATCCTCCAATCTTAGGATAGCTAATGAATATCTTACCTTTTGGGATTTAATTTTTTTACAAAGGTAAATGATTTAAAAAAACTAGTAGGGATGTGATTTAGTAGGTAGGAAGAGCAAGTAAATTTATAATAAGAAGATCATGTTCAATTAAGAAGCATAAGGTTCCACTTTTAATAATTCCCGATGGTAACTCTTAAGCATCATTTCTCTCAGCGTATCTTTGAAAGAAGTTGATTTTATTGACATATTTATTTCAATGTAGAGTAAAAAAATGATGGGACGGGCTCCACACACTCAACTTTGATGCGGACATGGCTGGGGGATGGGTGCTCCAGACAATGGGCCAAAGCTCATGTCAATGTGAGCTTTGATTTTTGGTATCTTTTCGTTAATATAATTGTGTTAAATTACAATTGAGTTACAAAAACATTCACAATATATGTGTTTAGATAGTATAATTGAGTAATGGGCATTTAATTTTGATTAAGATAGTTGTCACTGATGTATTTATCCTAATTATAAGTCTCTTTCGATTAGTATTATTTCAATTTCATGTTTATTGTGATAGTGAATTTGACTCGATGGGACTGAATTGATAAATATAAGTTTTCAAGACTTTGGTATGATTTTACAAATATTATGTTGATTTCTTTATTAATTTAAACGATAATGGGGTGAATTTTTTTGTTTTTTTGTTTTTTTTTGTGATATTCTAACATGTACACATAGATAGAACTTTGGACGTGTTTTCACCTCTAAAAATAAAAGGGACTGTGAAAATAGATATGCAAGGCTATTATTGAAAATAATCTTTGTTGTGGGTTAGACATTTATGTTTTTGATGGAGGACTTAAGTAGTAATCATCTACCATCGACTCCCAATATTAGTTCGTGCTCAAGTCTTCTTTGTATAATCATAGCAAGTGAGGTATAGTGATCTGTAGTGGCTTAGAGTTAGTAAAGAAACACATCCTTTTGTCTTACTACGATCCTTATGACTTCAATCCTTTTGTTGACTCAAAAGTCTTGGGATGAGGCAGGCACTCATGCCTTAGAAGTTTTTTTGGCTATCTTTATTCTTTACCACCCTTGACATTTTATTGCTTCTGGTAGCTTCATACTCTGGTCTGATGTCAGTTATCATCTTGTAATCCAGTAAATAAGGAGAGATTTGAAGTTGATTGTTGAGTAGCATCAAATTAGCAGTTTATGCGAGTATAGTTTCAATGCTTAGTGTTATTTCAATCATTTGAGCAATGTCAATCAACCATGTCTTATTTTGTACATAAGAAATGAGATGACCCAAAATAGGAGCTTTGATATCTGGATCATAATTGACAAGTTTGAGCAAGAAGATCCCTCCAACTTCCATTGATTTTCTAGCCGTCGCTGCAAGGTCGTCGTCTGCCTCCTCTCCCCCATCCATTAACTTAACTAATGCCTTCTCAATTCCATCTCTTTTCACCACAACTCCAACTTCCTCTTCCTTCCCCCATCTCACTGGAACCTGGGCTCCGACTTCTACTTCGATTTTCAGAATTTCAACGATGAATTTTTCGGCGACGAGGGGCCATGTTATCATGGGAACTCCAGAGCAGACGTCTTCAATGGTGGAGTTCCATCCGCAGTGAGCTATAAACCCTCCAATGGCGGGGTGAACAGGACGAGGACTTGTGGGGCCCATCCTCCTATTCTGAGTCCACTCTCTCTGGTTCTTTCCTCGAATCTCTCATTGGACAGCCATTTTTCCATCTCTAGAAGCTGCTCTTCTCCTGTTTTGATCACCCATACGAACGGACGATTCGACACTTCTAAACTTAACCCGAGTTCTATTAGCTGTGGCGTGATTAGTCGACAGAGACTGCCTAAACAGGCGTTAATGGCTGACCTTGGTTTCATCGAATTCAGCCAATTTAAGCACTGGTTTTTGTCGATTGATGGCTTATTTCCTCTCTGAAACTTGTCTTCACTCTCTCTCCTGCACCAAGAAACTGGCCTAATGCACCAAACCTCCTTGTTCGTAGCTTTTTAATACCTTTATACGAACTCATTTCCGAGTACCTCGAAGCTTATTTATTACCACCCCATAAGCCGATGATGCGATGTCTGCCATCTGTTCTCGAAAATCATTCAAATCAGGCATAATAACAAATGCTCCTCGCAATTGGGTTTTCTTTATTTCGATCCTACGAGTCAAATCTATTTGAATCACAATGCGGTCTACACATGCTTTAGAAATCGAAGTTAAAGCATTTAGTCCAAAGTGCGGAATAATCGAATTTTATCTCTCATTGATGTCTGAAAATCGAGACTATTATTTTTTCCTTCGAGATTAGTCGTTTCTAACCTTTATCAATGGCCAATTCAACAGTATATTATTTTGTATGAGATTGCTAGCTCAGGGGATCTCTCTGTATTTTCTTCTCAATTTTCTCTGTATTTTCTCAAGAAGTTATATAGGCAAAGAAGAAACTTAATGGGCACAAATAACTTCATCACGATCCATAGATCCTAGATGAGAAGATGATCCCCTATCATAAAGAGAGACCCACAGTCGACCAACCATCATTCTTCCGCTTGGTCTAAGTTTAACATAATTTTTGTACTAAATAAAGACAATACATGAATCATAATGACCGATTCTCTAAATGTAATTGAGAATTATTTTTTATGTATCACAATGTATTATGTTCTTTTTTTATTGGCCATATATTAATGAATAAACCTTATGTTTATTCCAAATCTATTACTTAAGTATGTTTCGCAAACATAAATGTGTACAAAAATTATACCAAAATGAGAAATATCAACTGAAGACTATCAATATTTGTTCTTATAACGAAAATTTACGTAAAGGAACCAAGTCAAATTTTCTCTACATGATCTTTAAATTTTGAAATTAGCATGTCTTTAGTTAAATGATCGACTATCATCAATTCAATGCTAATGTATTCCATGAGCACTGAATCATCCTTAACATGTTCTCTTATGATTAAGTATTTAATGTCGATGTGCTTACTTCGACTACTACTTTTGTTGTTTTTAGCCATAAAAACAACAGCTGAATTGTCACAATATATCTTTTATGGCCTAGAAATAGATTCAACAATTCTAAACCCTGAAATAAAACTCTTCATCTATACATCATGTGATCTAGCCTCAAAACATAATACAAACTAGGGGTGGGCAGAACCGGCCCGAAACTGGCGGACCGGACCAGATTGGACTGCGGTGGCCGGTTCCTAGGCGGTTCCAAGAGGGGTGGGAATCGGTTCCACTTCCAAAACTCTTGGAACCAGAACCGGCGGTCTAGTACACTGTTCCTAGGTTCGGGAACCAGCCCGGACCGTGGGAGTACCGACCCATGGGTCGGCCTGAAAAATGGTTATCCAACCCGGAGACCCATGGGTCGGATGCCCTAATTCAGAAAAATGTAAATCTGAAGTTAAAAAATGTCTTGAGTTTTCATCTGCAGAATCCAAATCAAGATCTAAACCCATACTTTGTTGGCAATCAGGCTGATTTTTCGACCTCCTTTGCTTCAATATCGCCTCGGAATTTTTCATAAATTTGATGTAATTCTTCCTCACCTTTAGAAGGGGATGCTTCTCAATTGCAGATTTCTCACAGTATGCTTCTTTCAAAATAGCTGTGCAGGTTTTGTTCATCAGCGACAGGTAGAAGATATGAGGATGTCTTTCGAATGCCTTGTGAACTTTCTGTAGCAGAGCCATGTACTTTTTAAGGCAGAGAAGCTTCTTCCTCTCTGCGGAATGATCAACAAATAGATTAAGCAACTCATGGAGTATTCCGACTACTCGCTTCTCCGATTCGTCCCTGTTTGGATCCAGCAAGAAATCTTCGTATAGGGAAATGTAAGGAATCTACTGAAACTCCTTTAACCATTCTTCGATGGGAGGAACCGGTACCGAACCAGGTGAAGGACCGGAATTGTCTAAGAGGGGGGTGAATTAGACTTTTAAAAATTAATCTAATAATCAATTAGTGTTACTCTCTTAATTAGTTTAATAGCAAATAAGGTAATATCAAAAATAAAGAGAGAGTAAGAGAGATTCAACACCAGTACTTTTTACGTGGTTCGGCCAAACTGCCTACGTCCACGCTCCAAGGCTCACCCCTTGAAGATCCTTACCCTTCTCCTCACGAGAAATAACAGATCGGGATTCCGGGCTCCGATCAACTGCCTTTACAGATTTGGATTGAACTTCACGGGCGTCAATCCACTGCCGTTACAAGTTTGAGTTTGTAAAATATTAAGCTCAGACTACAATCTCACAAAAATGAATCTCAAGTTAGGATTGAGAGATGTAGAGAAGAATACAGAGTGTGAAAATAACTTTCGCAGTTAGGGCTCAGAATTCAAATTGGCAAAAGTTAGTCTTCGAGCCTTTTCTTCTGCTTATATACTCTGTAAGAAGTTGCTTCACAGAATTGAATGCTTCTTTCTTCAAAATGGAGAAATGTTACCGTTGGAAAGCATCCGTACTGAAACAGCTATCCGTTGCTTCTGAAAATGTTGTTCGTCGTCGCCATTAAAGGTCTGGAGTTAATGCTGAAAACGACGTCACTGTAGCTTCGCGGCTAACTTTGAATTCTGGCGGAAGTTCACCGGCAGATGCAACTTATGAGCAGAGACACGTCATCGGTGGATGCAGCTTTGAATGCCATCGGCAGATGTATCCTTAAATTCCATCGGCAGATGCATCCTTAAACTTTTATCGCAGAAGCACCTTTAAACTCCATCGGCAGGAGCATTGTGAAACGTGATCGGTAGGTGCAAGCTTTAGTCAGCATCTCCTTTTGTCGTTTAGTCAATCGGCAGGAGCTGCTTAAAAACATCATCGGCAGATGTGTCCTTAAATATCATCGGTAAGAGTAGCGTCAAATGCTATCGGCAGATCCATCTTGACACGTCATCGGCAGATATCTTCAAAAACGCTTCGGCAGATGAAACATATAAGCACTGACCACGTCATCGGTAGATGCTCGCTTAGAGCTTCACGGGCAGATGAGACTTGTAAATGTTATCGGCATATGCACCTCAACATGTCATGAACCGGCATCGGCAGAAGTAGCTTCAACAGCTATCGGCAAATGCACCTTGACATGACATCGGCAGATGTCTTCAAAAACGCTATCGGCAGATGCATCATTTCTTTGTCGTGTAGCGATCGGTATATGCAAGCCTGTTTTGCTATTTAATTCTGTATACTCAAACCGATTTATTAGACAACTAAAATACCCTTTTCAAGGGTATTTCCAATAAACTCATATTCATTATTCTCTTTAAATACACATAATCAAATTGTACACTAATTATACAAATTCATAATCAAAAACAAATTATGACTTAAACAATCTATAAGTCAACAATCTCCCCCTTTTTGATTATGACAATATAAATTTGATTAACTTTGATACTCCCCCATAATTCTAGCCGCTCCCCCTTAGTATATGTATTTTATTCAATTAACAATTCAGAGCAATTCCAAAATCACAGAGTATATCCAAAGAATGATATATCCATAGAATATTATCTAATCAGACTCAATCAAATATAGTATTCTCCCCCATTGACATTATAAAAAAAAACAATGCATTCAACATCAGAGTATGTTTAGTAAAAAAAATTGTCATTAAAAAGAAACAACTAAGAAAAAAATGTATATAACTAAAAATCACTATTTGAAGAGATCTAAATGACGATTCCAAAAGGCTCTCTGAACATAAGAGGGCACGTCACGGTGGGGATTGAAAAATGCATCCACCATAGCTTGAAGAAAGGCAAGATATCGTGGGAGAGGTGATTGATAGACCACCATTGCCAAACAAGGAGCAGGAGGTGGAGAAGGCTCTCGGGACACCTCCATGTCCAAGCAAGGAGGAGACTCGACAGAAGGACCAGAACACACATCCATGCATGGCGAAGGAGAAGCTTCCAATGGACAGGTTGGAGGAGAGGAAGATGCAGGAGCAGAGGAAGATGTAGGAAGTGTGAACTTGAGCTCAGCCTCATGAATATCTAGGGACATGAGGCGCACATCTTCAATAACAGCAGGCCTGGAGAGGGGAAGAAACAAATCTTCATAGCAAGCCTGGGGAACATTGAGACCAGAACTTGATGGTTCGGGTTCAGGGTCAGGTTCAGGTGTCAAAGCGGCAATGGAAGATTGGAGTTTCTCAAGTTCCCTGACAACCATTCGCCTATCACCATCAACTTTCGTAGACAGCAGGCCAAGACCTGTATCCAAAGCAATACCCATGTCCTGATGATTCTTATCAATTTTACTTTGGAGGGTACTGAGGGCAGTGCCAAGGTTGGTAATAGAGGCTTGCATCTCATTATACTGAGCCTCAGTGAAGGAAAATCTCCTGTGATATGTCAGAGGAGTTGCAGGAGTATTGGAGAGAAGGGGTTGGACTTGCAGAGCGATTGGAGCAGGTTGAACTGGTGATGGAGGGAGCACCTCTTGCTGATCGGGAGATGGAGGAGCTGAAGGTTCATGGATTGGAGATGGAGGGGCTGAAGGTTCAGGGTTTGGAGATGGAGGAGCTGAAGATGGTAAGGGAAGTGTAGGTAGAGAGGGAGGTGGAGGAACTGGAGATGGTAGAGCTGGAGGACCATGGGTGAGTATCGAGGAAATTGCTCGCATCACCGGAGAGATGGAAGGAAAAACAGGCTGAGAAGGTAGTATGAGAGAAGGTGGAGGTGAAAGAGGATGTTCAGGAATAGGTAGAGACACAGATGAGGGAGCAGAGGTGGCCTCTGAAATAGGTGCTATGGAGGAAGGAGCAATCCTGCGCCTACGCACTAGAGGAGAAGGTGGGGGGCTTGAATCCTGAGATTGAGAAATACCACGGTCTGGACATACTGTTTCATCTCCCCCTTCAGCAGTTGATTCATCTGGCAGGATAAGTTTCCTTTTTCCACGCCTGACAGGTGCTGCCAAAGAAACCTTTTTCTTAGCCTTATCCACAGCAGGTTTTCCTTTTACGATTTGTTTGAATCCCATCCTGTTGAGAGTGGAATAGGAATAGAAATTGGAGGGCATAAGTCTCACAGGCTCCTCCTCCTCAGGAAGGACAACCTCAAGATGAGCAAATAACCGCATGAGAAGCAGATTATACGGTAGTGAAGTAGCCCTGGAGGATACAGCTAGAATCATCCTTCGAACAACTATATAGCCAATGTTGAAGGGTGTCTTGAAATAGATTGCAAATAGAACAAACAGTTCCATTGCGCTCACCTCATCATAATGTCCACCCTTGGGAACAATATTGAAATCAATCATATGACGAAAAACTCTGGCTCTAGGGGTCAGATGTTTGCCCTTTAACTGATCAGGTGATGAATTGGGGTCCACAGCAATTTCCCTTAGAAACTGTAGTCCTTCAGGCGTTCCAAAGAAAGGTAGCTCAGGGCCTGTCACATACTTGTAAGGGCAGTTATCCAAATGAGGAGCTCCCAGAAGGGCATTTATGGACTTAGGAGTAATTTCTATGTGAGTGTTGTATACGTAGCTCTTAATGGAAGGATAATTAGAGGTAAAGCTAAGGTTTGCATAAAACATCCTAATCGCTTCCGGGTAGTAGAATGATTTGGTCTCAAAGAGACCTATTAGCCCGAGATCCGTCAAGGGTTCAATAAAGTCCATTCCGGCTAACTCTTCAAAAGAAATACCCTTACTAGGAATTAACGATTTGAACCGATAGTCATTGTGGTACTTTACCTCATCAGCTTGAGTAAGAAAGTAGAAGGTTGGCCACTCCGTTCCACGAGGAATCTCTCGGGAAGGACGATCAGAAACTTTGGCCTTCTTCTTGGTCGGTTTGGAAACGGCGCGAGACGATTGACCTTGAAATTCCATTTCTAGAAGAGGATTCGACAGAGAAGATTTGGTAGGGCAGGGGTTTACAGAAAGAGCGCGAAAAGTAAAGTGTCTGGGCGAAGAAGAATGAATTTAAAGGAAATAGCTCATCGCCAGACGAAGAAGACATACGTGTCGGCAGATTGGGGAATACATCTTCCGATGGATTACACGTGTCGGCAGATTGAGCAGTACAGCTTCGATGGGATAGAAAAACACTGCATCTGCCGATAGAGATGAAACTACCGATGACTAGAGAAATACACAGTATCTACCGGTGCTTCACAACACAGAAACACTCAATTACATAGGATCTAATAACAGAGAAATACCCTTAGTTTTTCCCAAACCGAATGAGTCCTAGCCTGATTCTAATATTATTGAAGGTCTTCTCATCCAAAGGCTTGGTAAATATGTCTGCAAGTTGATCTACAGAATTAACAAACTCTAGAGTGATATCTCCTCTTTGAACATGATCTCTAATGAAATGATACCTAACATCAATATGTTTGGTTCTAGAGTGCTGAATATGATTTTTAGAAATGTTGATGGCACTGGTGTTATCACACCGAATAGGAATCCTATCATAAAACAGATTATAGTCTTCTAATGTTTGTTTCATCCATAACATTTGTGCACAACAACTGCCTGCAGCAATATATTCACTTTCTGCAGTTGAGAGTGCAACAGAATTCTGTTTCTTAGAATACCAAGACACTAGAGATTCACCAAGAAATTGACATGTTCCTGTGGTGCTTTTCCTATCAACTAGACTACCAGCATAGTCAGAATCTGAATATCCTATCAGATCAAAGGAAGTTCCCTTAGGATACCATAAACCTAAGTCATAAGTTTCACTCAAATATTTGAAAATCCTTTTTACTGCAGATAAATGAGATTCCTTAGGGGCAGCCTGAAACCTAGCACATAGGCACACACTAAAGAGTATATCTGGCCTACTTGCAGTCAGATATAACAGTGAACCAATCATACCACGATATTTCTTGATATCCACACTTTATACCATTTTCATCCTTGTCCAATTTAGTAGTGGTTACTCATGGGAGTTCTAGAGGATTTGACAGATTCTAAACCAAACTTCTTAAGGAGTTCCTTAATATACTTTTCTTGACAGAAGAAAATTCCATCAGGAGATTGACTAATCTGGAATCCTAAGAAAAACTTTAACTCACCCACCATACTCATTTCAAACTCACTTTGCATGAGGGAGGAAAACTCATTGCACAAACTGACATTTGTAGATCCAAAAATAATGTCATCGACATATATTTGAACTAACAAGATGTCTGCATCCTTTTGCATGGTAAATAGAGTTGAATCAAAATTACCCTTTTTGAAATTTCTTTCCTCAAGGAAATTCTTCAACCTATCATACCAAGCCCTAGGAGCCTGCTTAAGACCATAGAGAGCTTTCCTAAGTTTAAATACATGATCAGGTTTATCAAAGGATTCAAATCCTAAGGGCTGGTCTACATAAACTTCTTCCAAGATATATCCATTTAAAAAGGCACTCTTTACATCCATTTGAAAGAGTGTGAAGTTCATGTAGCAGGCAAAAGCCAAAAGCATTCTAATAGATTCCAAACGAGCTACAGGGGCAAAAGATTCTTCAAAATCAATACCCTCTTCCTGAGAGTATCCCTTAGCAACTAGTCTAGCCTTATTTCTGACAACAATCCCATTCTCATCCAATTTATTCTTAAAGACCCACTTAGTTCCAATAATGGGATAATCCTTTGGCCGTGGAACAAGTTCCCATACTTTGCTCCTTTCAAATTGATTTAGCTCCTCTTGCATAGCTAAAATCCAATTTTCATCATTCTCGGCCTCCTCAAATTTCTTAGGCTCTATTTGAGAGATAAATGCCACGTTGGCACAGAGATTTCTAAGAGAGGCTCTAGTCTTAACCCCTAAAGAAGGATCACCTAAGACTTCATCTAATGGATGGTCTTTGATGAATTTCCAATCTCTAGGAAGAGCAGGATTTTCATCCTTGACAGAAACTATATCATGAGGAATAGGAGAAGGTTCTAAAGATTTTTCTACTTGAATGGGATCTGTAGGCTTTTCTAAGGAAAGGGAATCCAGTTGTTTTTCCAAGGGATCATCCTCATCCACATTGATTAATGGGTGATGAGTCTAATCAAAATTGACATGAACAGATTCCTCTACAACAAGAGTTCTCCTATTGAAAACTCAGTATGCTTTACTGGTCAACGAATATCCTAGAAAAATTCCAAGATCGGATTTGAAATCGAATTTTCCTAAGTTATCCTTAGTATTAAGAATGAAACATTTGCAACCGAAAGCTCTAAAATACTTAACAGTAGGAGTCTTGCCATTCCAAAGTTCATAGGGAGTTTTCTCTAGAATAGGTCTTATGGAGACCCGATTAAGCACATAACAGGCTGTTGCTACAGCTTCAGCCCAGAAATACTTTGGAAGGGTGTTTTCATTAAGCATAGTCCTAGCAAGCTCTTGAAAGGACCTATTCTTCCTCTCAACAACACCATTTTGCTGAGGGGTCCTAGGAGAAGAGAAATTGTGCTCAATTCCATATTTGAGACACAAGAGTTCAAATTTCTCATTTTCAAACTCTCCACCATGATCACTACGAATAGCAACAATGGTGAGCTCCTTTTCATTTTGTACTCTTTTCCTAAAGCTAGAGAAAGTATCAAAAGTCTCATCCTTAGACTTCAGAAAATAAACCCAAGTAAATCTAGAGAAATCATCTACAATAACAAAGGCATAGAATTTGCCGCCTAGGCTCGCTATATTGGAAGGACCGAAGAGGTCCATGTGAAGAAGTTGGAGAGGATTAGAAGTGGAGATTGCATTCTTTGATGCAAAAGAGCTTTTGATCTGCTTGCCCATTTGACAAGCTTCACAGACTTTATCCTTCTCGAAGGATATCTTAGGGATCCCTCTAACTAAATTCTCCTTAGTAATCTTAGCTAAGGTATCCATCCCTACGTGTCCTAATCTTCTATGCCAAGACCAACAGTCATTAAGAGAATTAACAACAAAACACTTCTCATCAATATGCTCAAAAACATTCAGATCAACAATATAGACATTTTCTTTTCTAAATCCTTTAAACAAAATATGATTAGTTGAAATGTCTTTGATCACACAGACATTTGATTTGAAAGTTACTTTATAGCCCTTGTCACACAACTGACTTATGCTTAGCAGATTATGCTTTAATCCTTCTACAAGTAAAACATTTTCAATAGTAGGATGAGAAGGATTACCTATATTGCCGATGCCAACGATTTTCCCCTTTTGGTTTCCACTAAAAGTGACACTCCCTTTCTTCTTGTTGATAACAGCAAACTTGGTTGAGTCTCCCGTCATATGCCTTGAGCAACCACTGTCAAGGTACCACAGATTTGTTCTGGGAGAGCAGTCAACCTGGAAAACAGAAATCAGGTTGTCTTCTTAGGTACCCAAATCTTTTGGGTCCTAGTGTTAGGTCTGGTTCCCTTAGGAACCCATTGGAATTTACCAGTTGATTTCATATAGTTTGCTTTTAGCGGACATACAAAAGATTTATGTCTAGCTTCATTACATGCATGACAAACAGAGGGTTTAACAAAGAAGTTTTTAAAGGCTTTCCTTTTATTAGACTTGTCATACCCTAATCCGGTCTTGTCAAAATTTGCTCTCTGACCTGCTATTACCATCTTAAATAATTTTACACCCTTAGTGAAGTTCAGAATAATATTATTCAAATCTTCATTTTTGCTTTTAAGATCATCAATCTCTTTGACATGCAAATTAGTTTCTCGGCATGTATTTCTACCATGTTTGCGTTTTCCTTTTTCAAAGTATTGTATTTAGTTTTTAACATGCCAAACTGTTTAACTAAATCATTGAAAGCATCAATTAGATTATCTTCATCGTCATCAATATCACTGTCACTAATAATACTAGAGGAAGAAGAACTAACCTTGTCCTCGTGTGCCATAAAGCACAGGTTTGCTACTTCCTCATCCTCTGATGAAGAGGTATCTTCTTCACTATCGTCCCAAGTGGCCTTCATTGCCCTTTTCTTGAACTTCTTGGGACCCTTCTTTGCTTGTGGACAATCTGCCTTCATATGTCCAGGCTTTCCACACCCAAAACACGTGATCTCCTTGTTCTTTTGAGACTTTTCACCCTTTGGAAACCTTTTTCCCTGCATCCTCTTTCGTTTGCAGGA
This sequence comes from Begonia masoniana, assembly GCA_022432975.1. Lineage (NCBI taxonomy): Eukaryota > Viridiplantae > Streptophyta > Magnoliopsida > Cucurbitales > Begoniaceae > Begonia > Begonia masoniana. Next base: position 71,694,479 of record CM039502.1, read on the forward strand.
ATTTGCTGAATCTCTGGTAATGAGGGCAATGTCCTCATCTTCTTCTTCTTCCTCAGATTCATCAGGCTTGCTCGATGAGGCCTGAGAGCTATGTCCTTTCTCTTGGAGATCTCTTTTTCTTTGAGATCCTCCTTGTCATTGGCCCTCATGGTTATCTCATGAGTCATTAGAGAGCCAATGAGTTCCTCAAGCTTGAGAACCTTGAGATCCCGTGCCTCTTGTATTGCCGTCACCTTTGGTTGCCAAGCTCTTGGTAAACATCTCAAATTTTCCTAATTAACTCTTCACCTGAATACATCTTACCAAGTACTTTTAACCCATTAGTAATGTTAGTGAAACGAGTAAACATTGAAGAAATAGACTCATCCTTTTCCATGGTAAACAATTCATATTCGTGAACTAACATGCTCAATTTACTCTCCTTTACTTGGTTAGTTCCTCATGTGTGACTTCTAATAAGTGCCAAATTTCTTGAGCACTTTCACACCCTTGCACTCTATTGAATTCATCTCTATTTAGAGCACAGTACAAGGTGTTTACTGCCTTAGCATTAAGGCTCAGATTTCTCTTATCGGACTCTGTTAACTCAGAAGAGTCCTTAGGGATACTTTTCCCATCAACAGTTTTCATGGCCTTAAAAGGACCATTCTTTATAATACACCACGTTTCATAGTCTATGGCTTGAATGAATATTTTCATTCTAGCCTTCCAATAGACATAATCACTACCATCAAAGAATGGAGGTCTATTGGTTGCTTGACCTTCTATTTGTGATGTGTTAGTGTTGAATGCCATTGTAATAGCAGAATATAATGCAGAGCGTTTAACTACAGCTTAGACAAAGATAACCTCGCTCTGATACCAATTGAAGGACCGGAATTGTCTAAGAGGGGGGTGAATTAGACTTTTAAAAATTAATCTAATAATCAATTAGTGTTACTCTCTTAATTAGTTTAATAGCAAATAAGGTAATATCAAAAATAAAGAGAGAGTAAGAGAGATTCAACACCAGTACTTTTTACGTGGTTCGGCCAACTGCCTACGTCCACGCTCCAAGGCTCACCCCTTGAAGATCCTTACCCTTCTCCTCACGAGAAATAACAGATCGGGATTCGGGCTCCGATCAACTGCCTTTACAGATTTGGATTGAACTTCACGGGCATCAATCCACTGCCGTTACAAGTTTGAGTTTGTAAAATATTAAGCTCAGACTACAATCTCACAAAATGAATTTCAAGTTAGGATGAGAGATGTAGAGAAGAATACAGAGTGTGAAAATAACTTTCGCAGTTAGGGCTCAGAATTCAAATTGGCAAAAGTTAGTCTTCGAGCCTTTTCTTCTGCTATATACTCTGTAAGAAGTTGCTTCACAGAATTGAATGCTTCTTTCTTCAAAATGGAGAAATGTTACCGTTGGAAAGCATCCGTACTGAAACAGCTATCCGTTGCTTCTGAAAATGTTGTTCGTTGTCGCCATTAAAGGTCTGGAGTTAATGCTGTGTGAAAAACGACGCACTGTAGCTTCGCGACTAGCTTTTGACTTTCGTTTTTTTTTTTTTTT
>CM039502.1:71696139-71840870 GCA_022432975.1 Begonia masoniana
TTTAGCGTCCCGTAACCAGCCTCGAAGAACCGATTCGGTATCTGTTCCTCTCAATATTATTTTTAAAACAATTTTTGGAAATTGAAAAAAATCCAAAAAAAATTGAAAAACCCACATTTTGTAACTTGTATAAAACCAATAAAATTCAGAATATTTAAAATAAATATATAATTTTATAAATTATTTAAAATTAATAAAATTAAAAATAAATAGAAAAAAAATGAAAAAAACTTTCTTTGGGTCGTAATTTTGGGTCGGATAAATCGGGTTATCCATAGTCGGTTCTCCACGATACAATCGCTTTTGGACCCCGGAACCGCAGACCGTAACAGTGGCCTCGTTCTAGATCCGGAAACCATTCCCGTTCCACTGAAGTATGAACGGCTCGAATCGGACGACGGATGATTTGTCTGGTTTCCTTCAGTCCGGCCGTTCTGCCCCCACGCTCTTACTTAATATAGGGACGTATTACACAGATTTCATAAAAATGAAATAAAACTAAAAAGGCGAAGAGCATAAAACTCACCTTCATTGGTTCGTTCGTCCTTCATATACTGACAAAAGAAAAGCGGAGTCCAAGAGAGAGTGTGCGGTAGTGTCTAAAATAATTGAGGAGCCGAGATGCTATATTATTGTTGGGGTGTCTGCTGTCAGGCTCTCCATCGGCTGCCTAATCCGCCGAATAAGATGAGAAAAAAAGAAAAACAGAAGAAGAACGATGATTAACAGTCAAAATCCTGCATAGTAGCACCTTCAAGGTATCAATATGACATACCCTCTTCCTTTCTTTTGGAGCGGCGACTACTAAGAGAACTGAGAATACAAGACTACAAGAGAAAACAGATACTCGAATAGATTGAAATTTTTTTTTTTTTTTTTTTTTGAACAGATCCCATCAAAACGCTCTTTACAAATGATTCAAAAATTCATTTGAAATATATCAGTTTGCGTCGTCACGCTTAACAGGACCACCTTGTGACGACAGTGGCGGTTTGCGGACCCCCTTGAAATGTCTTCTTGTGACAGCGAGGTATTGACGGAGGCCATTTGGTAGCGGCCACATTGTGCGGGGTGGTAGCTTTTCATTTAACCATCAATTTGGGTGTCATTTATGTAATTTAACAAGTTAGGGTGAATGGGAATTAGAGATTTTGATGATTTAGCTGTTCAGATTTGTAGGATTTTTTTATGATATTAGAAGGCAAAGATTTTTAGGGGATAGGGAAATCAATAAGGTGGGGGCGTGAAATTGTAAGATTTTGTGTTGGAATCGCTGTTGGGGCTGAGAGGAAACAGATTTTTAGCAATAGAGGGTGGAAAGAGGGGGGGGGGGGAATTTTTTTATAATGCTGGGGATCGACTTTCCTTCTGGGGCAATGTACCCCCTTTCTCAACCCTAATTTAAAAACTGGAGGTCATCGCCCTCCATCGGCCAACCGTTCTTCTCAACCCTAATTTTGAGAACGACAGGTATCTCAACCCTACCGTTATCCAAAAAAAAAAAAAAAAAAAAAAATTATGGGGGGCGAACGAGAGCTCACCACCCCGAAACGACGCAAGTTCTCAAAAACAATGGGTTGGAACAGGGGGTGTTTAAAGACGGCTGGACCGCCCGTTCCAAAGAATCTCTAAAAGGGGAGGAGGAAGGGGGGCGTTGGGGTGCGGTGGACCCCTACGTTCCCAACCACGGTGTGGTCACGTTAGAAGGGGACCCGGGGGGGGGTCCCAACCACTACATACCCCACGACCCAATACATTCAGTGCCACGTAAGCACTGGATAGAACTGGGGGTGCTTGGGCCTCCGTTAGCCAGCGGAAATGGAGGACGGAGGATGAGCGACCCTCCCATTCAGGCGTAAATGTAAAGGAGAGATGGCCACCCGCCAAAAGTCTTGATTGTATAGTTTTTTTATAGTTTAGGTTTAGTGTTAGGATTGTAGTTTTAAGGGTTTTGTTTCAAATTAAATCTACGTTGAAGTCAAATGGTTTTAACCTTTTTTTAAAAAAAAAAAATCTCCAGTTAATTCCACAGAGTAAAGGTTTAAAATACCTCTAGTCGGTCGGTCCGAGGCCAAAACTGAAAAAGTCTCGCTCCATAAGCAAATAATCCTCTAAAGTATGTGCAAGTGGGACACTGTTGACTTTGTCAGGGAGAGTGAAGGTTCAGGTAAGCAAATTCATTGGGGGGTTCAAAACAACCACTTTCATCATTAAAACTATCTCCAATCCTCAGTTAATTTAATAAATAGTATAGTTTTAACAACTTAAACTATGTTTTAACTTAATCCCAACTTATTTACCATTCTAAAAGTAAACTATGTGTGACGTGGAGTGGAGAGGTTTTTATTTTTGGCCATGATCGATGCATTATCAGGCTTCATTTACACAAAAACAAACGATGAAAATGATCTGCCAGGATATGGACAAAAAAAAGGCGCTAATCCAAGAAAACCCATATGACTAGCATGTTTGTCGAGAAATAATTAGTTAAAGGTCCAATAATCAAGGACAAACTGGAGAATTAATTGGTGTGTACGTTGACATTTTATTAAATAGTTTCACCAAAGACAAAAGTCCAAATCAAACATATCAATAGTCCAGCTTGGAATGTCAACTAGAGAATTTAATGCATTAAAAAAGAATAGATAGAGGCGAAGAAATAAAATAATCATGATTAGCTAATATAATTATAGTATAATAAGAGTAATTATTGTTGGTTAAGTAGAGTGGGTTTGAAGAAAGTAAAGGGAAGAGAGTAAGAGTAGGTGGGGGAGGCGGGAGTAGATGAGGGGAGATGCTTGGCGTGAAGGAATGATTGGGAGGAAATGGTGGCGAGAGGGGGAGTACGTGTTAATGCAGCATCATCAGTGTGGGAGCATAAGAAAAGCATATTTTTCTCTTATTATTTACACTCTCCTCCCTATACTTGTATCACTACTTCACCCTCTCTTCTTCAAAAGTCAATTATAAATTAAAAAAAGTTGTTTGTGTATTTGATCAGGTTGATTCTTTCAATTATCGGTCACCTTGACCTTCGATTGCATTGTAAATACATGTTTGCGCTTGCAAATCTTATGGTGACGTGTTTTAAATTGGAATTTTATAAAAATAAAGTGTCAATAACTGGAGAGTTATCTAATCCAACATCACTTGAGAAAGATGGAAGAGATCAATAATTAAGTTTCATTTGTAATAAAATGTGTTTTGGAGTAAATATAATAACAAATCATCTTATTATCATAAGTGAGGCTGCACATCGATTGTTCTTCTACTCGATCATTTTAACTCAAGGTCTCGCTCACCCTACGTTGTACACTTGAGGAGAGACTTCTCTCTCAAAATAATGATACTACTTAAATTGGTACACTTGGTTGAATTCAAAATAATTAGATGAATAAGAAAATCGGCGGAATGGTGGAGATTGTAGCATTATGATGGAAGAAAATGTATGGAAAATCTTCACGTTATGGATGACAAACCCATTTGAGAGTAAAAGAATAGGAAGGAAAGTATAAGGCAAAGGGAAGCAACCCAACAAAATTATTAAATTTATCAAACCGATTACAAATAAATAATAAATTTGATTTCATTTATCCTCTGTAACTAATAATTTATATTCACAATAAACAATTTTAATTGTACATCGGCTTTATTTTTAAGTATAATTAAATCACTATTGACCATTCACAAAAAAAAAGAATTGTATGGATGTGCTTGTATTGAACAGATTACGTGCAATTTTTCTTCTACTTTTCTGTTCGAGTTATGGGTAATGATCGGAGTTGATTCATCATTTTAAACTCTCATCCAAAACAATTTGCTAAATTTCACGAAACTATTTCATGAAAATTCATTGATATCTTCTAAACAAACCGACTTTGATTCTTGAAATAATCTACCTATTGGACTAAAAAAAAGTATATAAAGCATCGAGTGAGATCCACTTTTCTATATAAGATCAAAACATCAAAATAATATCTTTGTACTTCTGACCCTTAGTAAATTCATACATCATTTGTGTCATTTTTAAAATCTTCAATATTATGGACGTTTTGACTTTGATGAACATTGATTAAACTCAAAGGTTCTTATTTTATCTACAAGGGTCCACATATATCATATCCACCATAATATTGGTTTTACCAAAAAAATTAAATTAAGTGATATTAAATTTGAATTAAATTAGTATAAAAATAAATATGCAAAAAAAAAAAGGGAAGAGAAAAAGACCAACAAGCAAAGAGCTTATTGAATTGGGCCTAAAAATTCTTCTTTATTGGATATGAACTTGCCCACCCTAATAGCTGGTTTAATACGATTTGAGAGCTTGATCTGAAGGATTTTAGAAATTGTTATTACTGTCACTCTTTCTTTCTTCTATTTCACTTCTTCCAATCTTTATAATCTTTTTTAAGCTAACGATTTAAGATAATTCTAAGTACTCACGAAGGGCGCATGAACGTGAGAATAGAGCTTAGAATTTGTAGTTTAAGGTGAAGGTTTCTTCAAATGGGCGATGAGTACGACATGGAGGTCTCTTTGACGAGAAACAATGTAGAAGTTAGGATAAAGTGTAGATTGAGCCCCTGAATTTAGGGTCAATGACTATTTTCTTTTTGGCAAACTTACTCTTATACTTTGATTAGTTAGCAATGACATATGTCTTTGAAAAAATTTATCAAAATCTTTCATATTTTTTTTGCTGATGTTAGTTATTTTAACACCTTAGTTATCTTGACTCACTCAATTTAACTCACACTCTCACATTCAATTCAATTATTGACCTTAGTTGGAATGTCTTCTAAACTTCGAAATCGATTGTGATATCGAGCAAGTAGAGAAAATCAAGTAAATCAAGATAATCAGAATAGGGTAATTATCGATTTGAACCCTGTACTATACACTGTTTTTCAATTCACCCCCTGTAGCGTCAAACTGAACCCTGTACTTTGATTATGTTATCAGTTTAGACCTTCTATCAACAATTTCATTAAACTCTCATTTAAAAAACTACCAAACGATCTTGGATTCAATTAAAATTTTTACCACATGTTTGCTACTTAATGAGAAGATAATCTGAAACTTTTTATAATTTTTTAACATAAATACAATTTATTGTAATTTTATTTTAGTATTTGATAAAAATATTATAATAAATCATACAAGTTTTAAAAAATTACGAAATTTTTTCTATTATCTTCCCATAATGTGATAAACACGTTGAAAAAGTTTCAAATAAATCCAATATCTTTTGATATTTGTTTTAAATTAATATCAGTTTCTTCTTTATTTTATAAATTAATTTTTAAAAAAAATACCAAACGATATTTGATTTATTTAAAACATTTTTCACATGTTCAACATGTCATGGGTAGTTAATATAAATATTTTCGTGATTTTCTAAAATTTGTATGAGTTATTATAATATTTTTATCAAATACTAAAATAAAATTATAATAAATCGTATATGTATTATAAAATCACGATAATTTCTATATTACCTTCTCATTAAGTAGTGAACATGTGGTAAAAATTTCAACTGAATCCAAGATTGTTTGATAGTTTTTTAAATGAAGATTTAATGAAATTGTTGATAGAAGGTCAAAACTGATAACAAAATCAAAGTACAGGGTTCGGTTTGCTAGTTTTTTTAGTACAGGGGGTGAATTGAAAAACAGTATATAGTACAGGGTTCAAATTGATAATTTCCCATCAGAATATGTTAAGCGAAAAACGTGAGATATTTGACAAATTTTATCAAGGCACAAATCATTTACTAAAGAACCCAAATAAAAGGATAATTTTGCCAAAAAATGGTTTATAATATTTGCACTTTGCACTTTGCTCATTAATTTATATAAAGTAATTAGTCATAATAACATAAGAAATAGAGGTGAAATTCATGCATCTCTCAACCTTCTTCTCCCATTAATAATAAACATATGTTCCACTTTATTCGTATGGGATGATATTATATTGTTATGCATCAAGTCCAACACGTTTTGTGATTTCAGGTTTCTAATGCAGCAAATTGGGTGGTTCTTGACAGCAACAAGCAGCATCCATATCACATATGGAGAGCATTTTAAACAGGGAAATGACGATTTCTCATGCTGCGGCTATTCATCAACATGCTGATGGATTTATTGACTCTCTTGTAGTTAATCAGTTTGGTATCTTACAGACAGATTAATATCTCAAGATCTAATAAGTCATATAGTCTGCAAGTTTAAATTCTAAGTTCTTCTAATTCTTTAGCTATTTATTTTCCCAGAAGCTTCTATGTAAGGGTAATCAAAAGTTTGTCTAATAACGTGTTCAAGTTTACTTAATCTCATTTATCTATAAATGTCATTTCTTGCATCGATGTCATATTCTCCTTATATCATGAAAATATAATGAGAAAGGGCACTTGAAATGTAAGATTCCTTTTTTTTCATATAATTTTGATGAGAATTTACAAGAATTTATACATAAACATTTTCTAATTTAAAAGATTCTATATTTATTAGGATTACAATCAACTTCCCAAATTATATCAAACCTCTAATTTTTAGTGATTTCAACACTCCCCTCAAGTTGGTATGTAGATGTTATCCATGCCCAACTTGTCAACAAATTTGAAGAAAACTTGTCTTGAAACAGTCTTGGTGAGAATATCAGCTAACTAGTCTTCTAATCGAAGCTTTGACAATTCTACAAGTTTCTCGTCTAATTTCTCTTTAATAAAAAACTTGTCCACTTCAACATGTTTTGTCCGATCTTCCTAGATTGGATTGTGAGCGATGTCACATGTTGCTTTATTATCACAAAATAGTCGTAGTTTTCAAGGTGGAAAATCCAAAATCTCGCAAAAGGAGCTTTAGCCATAATTCCTCGCAAAGACCAAATGTCATACCTCTGAATTCAACTTCAACACTCGAACGACCAACAACATCTTGCTTCTTACTTCGCCAGGTTACAAGATTCCATCCTACAAAGGTGAAGTACCCACAAGCAGATTTTCTGTGATCTCTAGAACCTACCAAGTCAGCATCAATGTATGTCTCTATACTTTGATTATAGAAGTTTTTTTTTTAATATGAGTCCTTTCCCTAGAGCATTCTTTAGATATCTAAAGACATGCACGACAACATTCATGTGTTGTTCTCCAGGATCATGCATGTATTTAGTTACTACACTTAATGCATATGTGAGATCTGGCCTTGTAAGTCGTAAATACAACAATTTTCCAACGTAAATACAACAATCTTCCAACTAGTCTCTGATATCTACATTTATCAACAGTTTTTTCCTTTTTTTGTTGTGTTCTAACTTTAGACCTTTTTCTATTGGTGTATCGTCATGTTTACATCTCGTCATCCCGATCTTTTGTTAAAGATCTATTGTGTACTTTCTCTGAAATAGAAATATCCCAACTTTTTTATCGAAAAATTTTATTTCCAAGAAAGTCTTTTAATGGACCAAGATCTTTCATTTGAATTCCTGGTACAAATAATTTTGTAGTTTTTTCCTTTCCTCAGGATCATTTCCTGTGACTAACATATCATCAACATACACAGTAAGAACAGTAATCTTAACGTGTTGTTTTTTCAGTAACAATGTGTGGTCTGCATTACTTTGTTTGTAGTTGAAAGCTTTCATTGCCTTTGTGAATCTTCTAAACCATGTTCTAAGAGATTGCTTAAACCCATACAAGGATTTATTTAGTCTACACACTTTATGGCTTTGGTATTCTTTTAACAAACATCCTGGAATTCACTGTGTAAGATAGCACTCTTCACATCAAATTGTTGTAAAGATCAATCCATAATTGCATCAAGAGATAGTAATACTCGGACTGTGTTAATCTTGGCTACTGTGCAAAAGTTTTTTTTGTAATCAATTTCATAGGCTTGCGTGTACCTTTCGGCTACAAGTCTTGTCTTGAACCATTCAATACTGTTAGGATTAGACGGCTTAATCCACCTGTAATGAACGATCGAAAATACGAAAAAGAAACAAAACACAGATTTATAGTGGTTCACTCTCGTTGTGAGAGCTACGTCCACTGGCCGCTGACAGATTTCACTAAGATCAAAAACGAGTTACAAAAGTTTTGCCTTACACTCTCAGTTACTATCACTTTACACTCGATATACTAGACGATTTAGGGTTACAGAATAACAGGGTGCATAATGACTAAAATACCCCCAAACTTAAATTAGACTCCATAACTCAACAATCTCCCACTTGAAGACTAATCTCATCATCTCTCCATCTGTAGCGGCTTCATTTCAATGTCTCATCCAAGAAGCCCGACTGAAGTTACGCACAACTTCAGCTTCTCACTCGTCACAGCTTTTGTCAACATATCAGCTGGATTCCGACTTCCTGGGATCTTCTCAAGCGCTAATACTCTATCTTCTAAGGCAGATCTGATGAAGTGATAATGCACCTGTATATACTTTGTCTTGCCATGATAAACTGGGTTCTTTGCCAAATGGATGGCACTTTGGCTGTCACAATGCAATACACTCCCATCGTAGTTTTGGCTTAACTCGCGTAAGAAAGGCTGCAACCATATCATCTCCCTTGCGGCTTCTGTCGCTGCAATATACTTGGCTTCACAACTAGAAAGAGCGACGACATCTTGAAGTCTCCAAACCCAACTGATGGCGGTATCACCCAAGGTGTGGACATACCCAATCATGCTCTTACTAATGTCAATATCACCACCATTATCAGCATCAACGTATCCATCTAGGCCCAAGTCTGATTTTTGAAAACATAAAACGAACTTTGAACTTCCCTTCAAGTATCGCAAGATCCATTTTACGGCTTCCCAATGTTTCCTTCCTGGATTACTCATAAACCTGCTGACAACTCCCATTGCATGTGCAATGTCTGGTCGTGTGCAAACTATCGCGTAAATAAGACTACCAACAGCAGAGGCATATGGAACAGTAGCCATGTAGTTCTTCTCTTCATCGGTCGAGGGTGACTGTTCTTTGATTAGTCTGAAATGACTAGCATACGGTGTAGTGACTGGCTTAGGATCGTGCATCTTGAACCTGCTAAGAACCTTCTTTACGTACTCTTCTTGTGACAGTTTGAGAACCTCCTTATCCCTGAAGATCCTCATCCCAAGGATTTGTTTTGCAGCACCCAAATCCTTCATTGCAAACTCTTTAGATAACTTCCTTTTCAGCCTGTCAATCATGAAAGCTTGCTCCATCAATCAACATATCATCAACGTAAATGAGCAGAATAATATAGGAATTATCAAACATTTTGATGTAACAGCAGTGATCGACTTCACATCTCACAAAGTTGTTATTCTTCATGAAGCTATCAAACTTTCTGTACCATTGCCTTGGAGCCTGTTTCAAACCGTACAATCTCTTCTGAAGCTTACACACAAGCTCCTTTTTATCTTTCACCTCGAAACCTTGTGGTTGCCGCATGTAGATCTCTTCATCTAAATCACCGTGAAGAAAAAAAGTTTTCACATCCATCTGCTGAAGATGAAGGTCTTCTTTTACAACCAAACCCAAGACAGTTCTGATTGTCATTAACTTCACCACTGATGAGAAAATCTCGGTGTAGTCAATACCTTCCTTTTGTTGGAAACCTTTGACAACCAACCTAGCCTTGTACCGCTTGCTTCTATCATGTTCATCTTTAATTCGGTAAACCCACTTGTTGTGCAGTGCTTTCTTACCCTTCGGCAACTCAGCCAATTGTCAAGTTTGATTTGATTTGATTTCAAGGAGTCCATCTCATCTTTCATGGCTGCCTCCCACTTAATCGAATCATCATACTGTGCTGCTTCCTCGTAACATTCTGGTTCGCCTGCGTCGGTCGGCAAAATGTAATTAAGAGACTGAGACCATCTATGGACTGGTTTGTAACACTCGGTTTTATGAAATTTTATTATTCCGATATATAATTGCAATTTGGTAAATATGTCAAATTAAGTCTGTTTTGCGAACGAAAATAAAGCCTCGGTAATAAATTAGAATTTCTGGTGAAATATAGAAATTTGGAGAAAACGGATCGATGGATCAATTAAAGAAATAAGCGATGAAACAAATAGAAGATAAAAGGGAGGGCAAAATGGTCATTCAATAGGTTAAATTTTAATAAAAATCACATTTCTCTCCCTCCCTCAACACTTCACGATTTCCTCTCTACGAAAACACCTCTAGGCGACTTTCTTCTCCTCCCTCTCGCGATTCCACTTCTGGCGACGAAGCTTCTCCTCCAGCAAACGATTATTCACGTTTCTTTTTCGAAACCATTTCCTAGGTAAAGTTCTATAGTTTTGGAAGGTTTATTTCGGTTTTAGAGTTGTTAAACGGTTAGAGTTTTATTTAAGATTTTTGCAAAATCGCCGGCTTATGTTAGAAACAGCTAGGGTTGCCTTATTTATGATTTTAGTGGATGTATTGGTGAGCATTAGATGTAGTTGGGAAATTTAATGGTAGTTATTGCCAATTTTGGTGGTTGGAGGTTTTAAAAGAAACTCCATTAATGGAGGTTTGAATATGTCGAGCACGAATTGCTCGATGAAATGCCTCAATGAGTCAAAATAGAGTTTTAGGAAATTTCCTTTAGTTAGAAGTTCCGTTAGTTTTCAAAGTTCGATGATTTAGGCTCGGTTTAATGCCATGTGTTGTGAAATGTTTTAGGTGAACAACGCTCGTGGACGGAGCTCGGTGTACTACGGACGCGAAGTAAGTCTTCGTGACTCGCTTGGCTGATCCAGCCTACACCGTAGGAGATTTTATTGCTCGAGGATATTTGGAGAAATTATTATTTAGTGTAGGTTGGATGGGTAGTTTAGGATAATTGTTATGTTAGAACGTTTTCATTAGGTTCGATGTATTGTTATGCTTTCTTTACTTTTATTGCACAAATCCATGTCCATGCATCATGTTTTACGAACTAGCACGAAAAATGAATTTCCGCATACGTTTTCATGAAAAAAACTGACTAATAAAAGATATGAATGTATGTAGTTACGGTCATGTCGGGGTGGGGTTCAAACATGGCTGTCCTGAGAGGAGGAGCATGTTTTCCCCTCGGTAGATGGAAAGGACTATCTAACTGCTAAATGTGCCTTCTCCATCTGGTGAGAGTAAACCTCTGGTGACACACATGCTATATAACTAAAGAATGAAAATGATGCATGATTTTATGAACTGCATACACATGGCACGCATTTGCATTTACGAGGATTTACTGAGCCCTTTAGCTCATAGGTTATTTCTATGGTGTAGGTGTCTTCGAAACAGGTGAGGATGATATTCCTCCACCCGACGCATGAGAAGGTTGATAGAGGATGGCCCGTGGGAGTGCGCTGGGCAGCCAGTGCTTATTTTGACCCGTGGCGATAGCATGTAGGTATTTTGGGATTTTAATAGATAGAAATTATCGATAATTGTATAGGAGGGTTTAGTTGGGCTTATGGGTGATTGGTTATGAAATTCACGCGTTTTGATGTTTTGAAAACTCGTTTTGTGAAGTTCTTTTGTGAAGTTTTTCATTGAGATTATACTAGATCTGTTTGGAGTTATTTTAGGTTGTGTATGGATACACTCGAGTTTTAGAGCTATCCATGCAGTTAGATTTCGTAATTTTCATCTCTTTTTGAATACGTTCTAGGATACAATGCGAGTCGTGTTTTATTATGATGAATGAAGTGTTTGTATAGTTTATGGTGAAATGTTTGTTAGGAGTAGGTTGATGAAGGTGGAAGGAGAAAGGGGATGTGAGAAGTGTGAAGTGTGTGTGGGTGGTGTGCAGGGGATCGAAGAAAAAGGAAAGAAACTGGGGGGGAGGGGGGCGGGCAGCTCTCTGGATAAAAATCCAGAGAACTAGCCAATCGATCGCCAGGGAGGGAGATCGATCGGCCCTCTTTGGCTACGCTATGGAAGAAATTCCAGAGCGTGTGCCGATCGATCCCCACGGGGCGATCGATCAGCTGATATGGGGGCGATCGATCGCTCCCTTATTTTTATAACAGCCGATTGATCGGCTGTGCTTTTTACAGGCAAAATGCCCTTTTTGCCCTCGTTAAGTTTGACCGATGATTTTCTTTTATTTAGTATGTTTCTTCAAATGATTTTGAAAACGATTTCAACAATTTAAAGCTTTAAAAGTCGAAATTTCCTCAATGCACAAAACAAAAAATTTTACGGGAAATTAAGGGACAGGTTTAAGGGTCGTTACAGTTTGCTGATTCTAGATGATCTTCTTAGTTCTGCAATCGGTGTTTGCGGATTTACCTCTGGAGCCACATTCTCGTCAACTTCTTCTTCAACAACACCCCGATTTCCTTCAACAGTCAGAGTATTATCAACTGAAAAATCTCTCAAGTTGACCACAGTATACTTTTTTAATACAGAACTCTCACTGTCAGAAGTCTTTCCAACAACATCGGGGGGGGCTCTCTGGATAAAAATCCAGAGAGCTAGCCAATCGATCGCCAGGGAGTTGGCTACGCTCTGAAAGAAATTCCAGAGCGTGTGCCGATCGATCGCCTGGTGAGGGCGATCGATCGACTGGTGATCGATCGCCACGGGGCGATCGATCAGCTGATATGGGGGCGATCGATCGCTCCCTTATTTTTATAACAGCCGATCGATCAGCTGAAAGGGGCCGATCGATCGGCTGTGCTTTTTACAGGAAAAATGCCCTTTTTGCCCTCGTTAAGTTTGGCCGATGATTTTCTTTTATGTAGTATGTTTCTTCAAATGATTTTGAAAACGATTTCAACAATTTAAAGCTTTAAAAGTCGAAATTTCCTCAATGCACAAAACAAAAAATTTTACGGGAAATTAAGGGACAGGTTTAAGGGTCGTTACAGTTTGCTGATTCTAGATGATCTTCTTAGTTCTGCAATCGGTGTTTGCGGATTTACCTCTGGAGCCACATTCTCGTCAACTTCTTCTTCAACAACACCCCGATTTTCTTCAACAGTCAGAGTATTATCAACTGAAAAATCTCTCAAGTTGACCACAGTATACTTTTTTAATACAGAACTCTCACTGTCAGAAGTCTTTCCAACAACATCTTTGTAAAGAACTTGTTCGTTGAAGATGACGTTCCTACTGCGAATGATCTTCCGATTTTGATTATCCCAGAAACGATAACAAAACTCAGCGTCACCATAACCAATAAGAAAAGTTTACTTTTTTACTGCTCCAAACTTCTTCTGGAATTTTGAAATCTAGAGGTATAGAGGGTCTGTTGATCAGGTAAGCTGCTGTACTGACTGCATCTGCCCAAAAGGTTTTAGGCAGCCCGACGTGCAATCTCATGCTCTTTGCATGTTTATTCAGCGTTCTGTTCATTCTTTCAGCTACTTCATTCTCTTGAGGCGTTCGAGGAATAGTCTTCTGCATCTTGATCCCATTCATAGCACAATACTCTCTGAAATCTGCATTTATGTACTCGCCTCCATTGTCGGACCTCAGACACTTCATTTTTAGATTCATTTCATTCTCAACCAAAGTCTTCCACTTCTTAAAAACACTGAATACATCAGACTTGTTCTTCATGAAGTAGACCCAAACCTTTCTTGTCGAATCATCTATGAACGTCACGTAGTAGTATGATCCACCAAGAGAAGAAATGGGTGCGGGTCCCCTCACGTCAGTGTGCACCAATTCAAGTTTTTTCTTCTTCAGCTCCTTTCTAACCTTTATAAAACTGACACATTTCTGTTTTCCAAAAATGCAACTTTCACATAACTGATGCTCGACAGACTTCAGCTCCGGAATCTGATCATTCTTGACAAGAATCTTCATTCCTTTCTCGCTCATGTGGCCCAATCTGCAATGCCACAACTCTGTGGTCTTCGAGCTATCAACAACGGTAACTGTGTCTCTACATGTAGAAGTCATGGATAAGGTTCATGTTTTCTGACCTCAAGCGACGACCATCGCTCCTTTAGTTACCTTCCAAGTACTGGTTCCGAAACTGACATTATGACCTTCACTATCAAGCTGTCCAACTGAAATCAGATATCGCATCAACCCTGACACGTGTCTCACTTTACTGATCTTCCAAACAGAATCGTTTGCCATATTCAGTTTGATGTCACTGATGCCCACAATATCCAGTGGCTCACCATCTGCAAGGTAGACCTTCCCATAATTTCCAACCATATAATTCTCCATTAATTCCTTGTGTGCGGTGGTGTGCAACGATGCTCCCGAATCCAAAACTCATGAGTCTATCGGGCTGTCGATCGAAAGAAGTAAAACATCAGTGATGTCTACCGTTACTGCATTTGCTCAATCACCTTTGTCATTTATGTTCTTCTTCGGTGCTCTGCAATCCTTCTTTATGTGACCCTGCTTGCCACAATTTTAGCACTCAAGTGTTCGTTGGAACTTAGACTGACCCCTTCCATTTTTCGACTTGGATATGGATCTGCCCTTACCCCGGTTGGATTTTCTGTCATTATTTCTTCCTCTATTTTCAATATTGAGAGCTGAGCCTTTTGATGTTTCACCAGAATCAATCTTACGAACTTCCTCAGCAAGAATACGATCCCTTACATCGGTAAATACCAGTTTTGCACTTCCGACTGAATTACTGACTGCTGCCCTCATAGGCTCCTAACTATTCGGTAGAAACACCAACAAAATTAGGGCACGAACCTCATCCCCAAAATCAATATCCACAGAAAACAATTGATTCACAATCGTATTGAATTCATTCAAATGTACTGTGATAGAAGTACCATCAATCATCTTCAGATTAAAAAGCTTTTTCATAAGAAATACCTTATTATTCGCAGAGGGTTTCTCGTACATATCAGATAGAGCCTTCATCAGACTCGCGGTGGTCTTCTCCTTTACCACGTTGTGAGCAACGCTTTTGGCTAGCGTCAATCGGACGACTCCCAAAACTTGTCTGTCAAAGAGATTCCATTCACCATCTTCCATCTTCTCAGGTTTCGCACTCAAAGGAAGATGAAGTTTCTTTCCGTACAAGTAATCTTCAATTTGCATTCTCCATAACGTAAAATCTGTCCCATTAAATTTTCCAATACCGTGTCTTGTGCTATCGTCGTCTACCATTGTTATCAAAAATCAATGGCCAAAAATCAGATATTTCCAGATCAATTTTCTTAACCAATCAACTCCGTAGATTAATCAGAAATTTCAATCAAAGGTACTCTCCAACAAATTTCCTGGCAAAAATTAAAAACTGTTCAAAAATTGAACTGGGCAGTGGCTGAACACGGTTCCTGATTTCTCTCCAACGCCACAGATGGTGGTAGTGGCTGATCTCCGTCAGTGCTTCTTTCTGTCGGACGGTGGCATGGTGTGCGAGCTCTGAAATGGAGGCCTAGGGCTTCTTCAGATGACGGCGGTGGCTTCTGGTGTGAGCATGGCGCGGCGTGCGAGAACAAAGTGTCCTCGGCGATCTGTCGGATGGCGGACAGCGCAGTTTTGGTGTGCGTGGTGATGGCAGAACGGTGGTTTCTCTCTTTGCGCGGCGGTCGGTAGGGTCGATAGGCCTCTGTTCGTCGCTGGTGAAGAAGAACCAGAGTTTTTCTTTCTCTGTTCTTCACAGCAAGAACAATAGAAAAGAAAAATTTGTTTTTTTTTTCTTTTCCTTTTCCACCAAAATCGCAATTTCAATTTTCAAAATTGCAAACTTGAAAATTTGTTCGATACTTTTGAAAAAATCCAAACCTGATTTTTCGAAACCTTCAACCTGAAGCTCTGACACCAGTTGTTAGGATTAGACGCCCTAATTCACCTGTAACGAACGATCAAAAATACGAAAAAGAAATAACACACAGATTTATAGTGGTTCACTTTCGCTGTAAGAGTGATGAAGCTCTGACACCAGTTGTTAGGATTAGACGCCCTAATTCACCTGTAACGAACGATCAAAAATACGAAAAAGAAATAACACACAGATTTATAGTGGTTCACTTTCGCTGTAAGAGTTACGTCCACTGGCCGCTGACAGATTTCACTAAGATAAAAAACGAGTTACAACGGTTTTTACCTCACACTCTCAGTTACTCTCTCTTCGCGTGACGGTCGGCGGCGTCGATCGGCCTCTGTTCATCGCTGTTCTTCGCTGGTGAAGAAGAATCAGAGTTTTTCTTTTTCTCCCAAAAATTGCAATTTCACTTACCGAAATTACAAACCTGAAATCGATTGATACCCTTCGAAGAATCAAACCCTTATTTTCAAAAACCGCTTCAACCTGAAGCTCTGATACCAGTTGTTAGGATTAGACGCCCTAATCTACCTGTAACGAACGATCGAAAATACGAAAAAGAAACAACACATAGATTATAGTGTTTCCCTATTTCGCTTCAGACGAAACAACACATAGATTTATAGTGGTTCACTCTCGTTGTGAGAGCTACGTTCACTGGTAGGGGTGTGCAAAACCGAACCAAAACCGATGAACCGAATCAGAACCGGTGAAATCGATTTGGTTCGGATCAGTTTTGAGCCCCTTGAACCGACTTTTTAGGTTCGGTTATCAATCTGGATTGATCAAAACCGTTCCAAACCGAACCGAACCGTTCCTGGAAGAGCGAACTGCGAAGACCTAAATCCGTAAATCATTTCTTCACTGGACCACTCTTCCACCAAACTCCAGAGACGACACACGAAGTGCGACTGCGACAACTAGAGACGATCAGGCGACTGCGACGACTCTTCCACCTAAATCGACTGCGACGACTGCGCCCATCAGGCAAGGCGACGACTCTCAGTCTCTGCTACGGGCTATCAAGTATCGACGACGACAGCAGCACCGACGACGACAGACGATTTTGCAACCGAATAACGATAACCGAGTATGTTCTATTCTTTGCAGTTAGCTCGTTTTTGTGTTTGACAGAGAGCAAAATGATTAACAATGGTTTTTTTTTCTTGCATTTTCTGGATTCTAAAACTCCTTAGGTTGAGCTAAATCATCTCGTGTTGTTGTTGTTTTTTTTTTTTAGGATGAGAATTACGTTTCTAGTTTGCTATCGCATTTACTTTGGCAGCAGAATATAGCTAATGTGTTTTGTGTTTTGGAATACGGTTTCACGAGGAAGAAATTTTCAAGTTTTGCATCTATATCTTTATATTACTCAAAGAATCAATTGAAGTTCTTCATGTGAGCTTGTCTCAACGCAAGGAACATATTTGTGCATCGATGGCTAGTGGTAAAAAGTTTGGTTTTCTGACTCTGGAATGCTTAAGCATTTTGCATTGTCTTAGGAACTCAATCTGTAACACCCCCAAACCCACCCCGGCTCGGTGCGCTACTTTGCTAACCCATACCACGTTTAAAACGACGTTTAAAATAAATTTTTGATAAAATATGACTCAATTTTTGGGTTTTTTGAACCCTCAAAAATGGTTGGAAAACGTGCACAAAAACCATGCAAAACGTGTCGAAAAAGATTGGGTTAAAACATATTTGAAAAATTAAAATTTAAAAAAAAATATTACAAATGGTACTGTTCACACACAGCTGATTGATCGGCTGTTTAGCCGATCGATCGGCAACCTCTCTGTTGCCGATCGCTAATAACAAAACGTCTGCCGATCAATCACCGTATTTTGCCGATCGATCGGCAGCTTCTCTGCCTCGCCTACACGAAAAACACAACACATGCTGATCGATCGCGCCTAGCGCCGATCGATCGTCTGTCACTATTCACCCTGCACTAAAATTTCTTCATAAACTTCTTCAACTAAAACATACTCCAAACTATTCCCGACTCCTTTATATGTAAAACCATGAAAACTTGACTCTAAAACCTCAACGAAAACGTGGAATTAGTTAAAAACAAATTTCGTTTACTCTATTAAAACCCGAGCAGCATAACGACTAATTTTCGAAAACCAAAACCTGAAAATCCAACGGTTTATAAAACATATTCGAAACAGTTTCAAAATATTATTTACAACATTATAAAACATAGTCTTTTATACAACAATCCACCAAAACGACAACTCTTACAAACCTCCAAATATCACGAATTCAAAAATAGTTGAAAACTAACTACAATCCAAAATACCGTTCCGCCCACATCTTCCCGAAGACCTTGGCTGAGACGCCCCGACAAATACCCGCACCGGCATACCTCGAACCTCGCTGACTGCTTCCTAGTCCTGGCTTCCTCATCAAGCTCACCTGCTAACACTTCGTTACCTATACCACAGAACACAAAACGTAAGCCTAATGCTTAGCAAGTAGGGAATAATGAATACAAAACATAATGCACACTTGATTCCTAACACATGCAGTTTCTAACTCTCAGTAGAAATCGTTCTACTCGAGACACTTCATCGTGCCTCTCGAGTAGAAATCGTTCTACTCGAGACACTTCATCGTGCCTCTCGAGTAGAAATCGTTCTACTCGAGACACTTCATCGTACCTCTCGAGTAGAAATCGTTCTACTCGAGACACTTCATCGTGCCTCTCGAGTAGAAATCGTTCTACTCGAGACACTTCATCGTGCCTCTCGAGTAGAAATCGTTCTACTCGAGACACTTCATCGTGCCTCTCGAGTAGAAATCGTTCTACTCGAGACACTTCATCGTGCCTCTCGAGTAGAAATCGTTCTACTCGAGACACTTCATCGTGCCTCTCGAGTAGAAATCGTTCTACTCGAGACACTTCATCGTGCCTCTCGAGTAGAAATCGTTCTACTCGAGACACTTCATCGTGCCTCTCGAGTAGAAATCGTTCTACTCGAGACACTTCATCGTGCCTCTCGAGTAGAAATCGTTCTACTCGAGACACTTCATCGTGCCTCTCGAGTAGAAATCGTTCTACTCGAGACACTTCATCGTGCCTCTCGAGTAGAAATCGTTCTACTCGAGACACTTCATCGTGCCTCTCGAGTAGAAATCGTTCTACTCGAGACACTTCATCGTGCCTCTCGAGTAGAAATCGTTCTACTCGAGACACTTCATCGTGCCTCTCGAGTAGAAATCGTTCTACTCGAGACACTTCATCGTGCCTCTCGAGTAGAAATCGTTCTACTCGAGACACTTCATCGTGCCTCTCGAGTAGAAATCGTTCTACTCGAGACACTTCATCGTGCCTCTCGAGTAGAAATCGTTCTACTCGAGACACTTCATCATTCCTCTCGAGTAGAAATCGTTCTACTCGAGACACTTCATCATTCCTCTCGAGTAGAAATCGTTCTACTCGAGACACTTCATCGTGCCTCTCGAGTAGAAATCGTTCTACTCGAGACACTTCATCATTCCTCTCGAGTAGAAATCGTTCTACTCGAGACACTTCATCATTCCTCTCGAGTAGAAATCGTTCTACTCGAGACACTTCATCGTGCCTCTCGAGTAGAAATCGTTCTACTCGAGACACTTCATCGTGCCTCTCGAGTAGAAATCGTTCTACTCGAGACACTTCATCATTCCTCTCGAGTAGAAATCGTTCTACTCGAGACACTTCATCGTGCCTCTCGAGTAGAAATCGTTCTACTCGAGACACTTCATCGTGCCTCTCGAGTAGAAATCGTTCTACTCGAGACACTTCATCGTGCCTCTCGAGTAGAAATCGTTCTACTCGAGACACTTCATCGTGCCTCTCGAGTAGAAATCGTTCTACTCGAGACACTTCATCGTGCCTCTCGAGTAGAAATCGTTCTACTCGAGACACTTCATCGTGCCTCTCGAGTAGAAATCGTTCTACTCGAGACACTTCATCGTACCTCTCGAGTAGAAATCGTTCTACTCGAGACACTTCATCGTGCCTCTCGAGTAGAAATCGTTCTACTCGAGACACTTCATCGATAGATCATTCTACTCGAGACACTTCATCTACTCTCGAGTAGAAATCGTTCTACTCAAGACACTTTTGCAAATCTTACGTTCCAAGCAAATCTTACTTTCCGTACTCACAATTCAAAGCATACTAAAACTCGTTCATTTCGTAGTTTAAAAAAATGATGCATGACACACACAATGCTCCACTCCACACAAAACAAACACAACAAACAAACAAAACCCTACCGTTCCATGGTGTAGGCCCGAAGGCAAAACACAAACGTCCTCTACTTATCTGAACTCCCGCACGTGTTAGCTCACTTCGAGTACACAATTCACTTGCTCGTTAACCTAGCACATTAATGGGAAAAAAATCACTTAAAATAACCAAAACATAATATAAAGAATGCTTACTCCATTTCTAACACAAACCAACTAACTCTACAACATAAAAACCCAAAACCAGATTTTTCCTACAATTTCGATGTCCAAACTTTAAACGACCATAACTCCCTCGTTTTTCATCGGATTTCGACGTTCCACCCCATTCCGTAAACCTCTACCCGTCTACAATCCATTGAAGCAATCAATTTTTACAACCAAACAACTTAGCCAATCCGAAATCCCAAAAACAGAATCGGCCCCCTTAACACCAACAACCGGTTTTTCTCCAACTTTCATCCATTCTTCAATTTAATTGCCTAAACACCCTAAAAGAACCTATCAAATGCTTAAACCATCAAAATAGGGAGAAAACTCATCAAAGAATAAGAAAATTCGGACCTTCAATTTAGGGTTTACAAAACTCTTCCAAAACCTCCATAAAAACCCTTAAAAACACTTAAAATCATCATCTATAAACATTATTAACAAAACCCAATTAACTTACCACTTAAAATCCTTGCAAAGATTGAAGGAATGGAGGAAGAAACCCTAGCTATGGCTGCTGGGAATGGTGGAGAAGAAAGGGGAAAGAAAAGTGATTTTTGCTATTTTAACCTTTACTTTAACATTTAAAACAAAACAATTTTTTTGCTACTTTTAATTTATCCCACCATATTCTCTTATTTTATAAAATCACCCCATCTTTTTATTTTCTAAAATTCAACGTGAAAAGCATCCCTTCATTTTGACGTTTCAAACCTCTCTTCATTCATGCTCTTTTTGACTTTTCTACTTCACTTTTTCCTTCCCTTCTATTAGTTAAATTTTGTTGACTATTCAAACTTCTTTTCTTCCTTTAATTCATCTTCTTCTTTTAGAAATTAACCTCACCTTTCCCTTATCATTTTCCCCCATGTGAACCTTCCATTCATTTACCTTTTTATCACTTAAGTTTTATCTTTAATACACTTCACTTACTTTAACTTCAAACCATAATATTTTCTCCTACTTAAATTCTAACATTTTCTTTTACAATTTCCACTTTCCAATTCAATAGCTTAGAAAAACTCTAGGACTAACCTTAAACTCTCTCGACATACCCTAACTAAGGCTGCGCACGCTAAGGAAAAATTTTCGGGTGTTACACAATCTCGAAGAAATCAGAGATACTTCTTAGGGATGAGCAGCTGGAAAAGTTAAAAATAGCTAGCACACATTAATTTTTTTGGAAAATAGGTTGAGCTGCTTTGGATGATTATTTGTAATTGTACTTTTGAAAAATAGGTTGTAGAACCGAAACCGAACCGGAACCGGAACCGGAACTTTCGGTTCGGTTCCGGTTCGATTTTGATAATTTAAAAGACCAGTTTCGGTTCGGTAAATCCGAAACCGAAAGTGATCAGTTCGGTTCGGTTCGGTTCCTCCCCAAAACCGAACCGAAATCGGTTTTGCACACCCCTATCCATTGGCCCCTGATAGATTTCACTAAGATAAAAAACGAGTTACAAAAATTTTGCCTCACACTCTCAGTTACTATCACTTTACACTCAATAACCTAAATACGTCTTTATATACTAGACAATTTAGGATGACAGAATAACAAGGTACATAATGACTAAAATACCCCCAAACCTAAATTAGTCTCCATAACTAAACAAATACTACCATTTTCCTTGTATTTGGTTGTATAGATTCATCGACAACATATTGTTTTCTTCCCTGGGGTAGGTTTACAAGTTCTCATGTCTCATTGTTTTGTAATCATCTCATTTCTTCATTCATAGCTGCTTTCTATCTTGTATTAGATAAGGCTTCCTGCACACTGTTAAGAATAGCTACATAAGATAATTGATTCATAAAAAACTTATTTGATTCAGAAAAACAATGGTCAGACACATAGGTACAGAATACCTAATTTTACTAGTAAAGTTGGGTTCGTATGTAGATTTAGGTATACCTCTAGTGTGACGTTCTGGTAGATGTCTTCTTACTATTTCAAGGACATTCTCATTTGACGGTGATTGGTATGTGTTAGCAACTTCTTCTTCATATTATAGCCTTTGAACTACTTCTTCATCTTCCATTGGTTTGTCTGAGTGAAGAGTTCTTACCTCATTTTGAGGAGTTTCTTTTTTGCTAGTTTCCTGATTTCCTACAATTGGAGTTTCTTCTTCAAGAATATGGTGGTCATAATCAAAAGTCTGAATTTTGTGGTAACACTTCTCCTGAATGTCAGACGTTGAAGAAAAATGCATGGTGTCTTCATGAAATACCACATCCATAGTGACGTACGTTCGGCGAGAAAGAGGATGATAGCATCAATATCCTTTTTTATAGGTAGCATATCCAAAAAATATGCACCGTAATGCCTGAGGACCCAACTTGTTACGTTGTTGTTTATGAAAATGAACAAATTGTGGCGACCCCGACCCCATCAGGGCCGCCACGACCTATGCCGTGACATACATTACATTTAGCCCTTGCCCGGTCTCATAAAATTTTTCATTTCATTTCATTTCCTTTTCCTTCCATTCATCATTCGTTAGAGAACGGACTTAGGCATTCAATCCCCATCTATCGACACTTATGGTCTAACTTAAAACGTATCTAAAACGACTCGTCTAAGGTTGGGAAACATCAAAAGAGGCTTATGACTTCAAAACATGTCAAGTGGCATGCATGGGGCGCGCCCAGGAAATGAAATGAAATGAAAAATTTTATGAGAACGGGTGATGACTCTTATTTTAGAGTCATTTTATGCTAATTTTACATAAGAAAACTTATATGAATTGAGTTATTGCAATAATAAATTAGTATGAATTTACTGCAATTGCTATGTAATACTGCAGCATTAGTGCTTTGATTGAATTTAATTTATTTCATGCAGATTCTCTATTAAAAGCACAATTTTTCTCTTCAATTTAAATTTTATATTTTTATATTTGAATGTAATTTTATTAGAGGGAAAGTCAAATTCAAAAGTTGAAGATTATGGAGAGAGAGGAATCAAATCAAGAAAAATCGGGAAATTTGTTGCTTTGAATATGGAACATAATAAATAGGTATTATTTGGCTGCAGAATTAATAAAGAAAAGTGTAGAGATAAACGCAGCGATAGATGCACTAAACGACAAAAACCAGCGGATGATTTAAAAAAGTTGGGCAGCGGATGATTTAAAGAAAGGGCAGTAAAAGTTGGGCAGCGGAAGAAGCTGAAAGAAATAAAAAAATAGGGCAGCAGAAAAAGACAAAATTCGGCGGTAGATGCTGAAAGAAGAAAATAGAAGATGGTCACTGGGCAGCGGAAGACGTGATGAGGGGGCAGCACTAAAAGACAAAACTAGGGATAATGCTGAAAGAAAAGAAATAAAAAGGGCAATGGAAGAAGGCTAAATAAAGGCAGCACTAAAAGACGAAACAACAAGGAGATAGAGAAAAGTCATCCTGGAAAAGGAAAATGAGGTCGAGCAATTAAATAAAAAATAGATTGGAGAGAGAAAGAGAGGATTGCATGGAAAAAAAGGAGGGATACTTTTCAAAAAATAAATATACTACGAGGAAGGCAGAGAGCGTACTGCTTGCTGGAGAAGGAGCTCTGAACAGAGGAGGAGAACAACGACATTGCTGAATTTTCTTCTTCTTCTTCTTTATTACTATTTTTATGTTATTGAAAACTTTATTTTTATTTAGTATTGTTATCATGATTTTAGGCTAAATTTTATTATCTTGGTTAGGACGATAATACTCGTTACGGTTTTTGCTACGATCTTGGTTTTGTTATGCAATTGTCTATTGAACAATTATTTATGATATTTCTTGCTAAGTTAGATCATATCGATAGATAGGTTGACGATTCATGTTTATATTGTATCGATAGATAGATATAAATTCTTAGATGCATAAATAATTAATTGGATTAAATTGTTACAATGTGGTTAACATTAATTCAATTGGCAATAAGAATGGGACAAATCTGAAATTCAATATTAGTTACATTCATTCTAGGTCGAAGGAAATTCTAATTTGAATTTATCTAGGCAATTCGAAAGAATCCTAGAATTATTTAATTCTTACTGTTCATAGACAATGCTGCAGAGCATTATCAGAGCATCAATAGTGAAATTATCGTAACGAAAAAATCGATCCTAGCCAAGGCCTTCTTTTATCGTTTTTACCTCGTTTATTCTGATTTACTGTGTTTCATCATCATTCTGATTTTATTTCTATTTATTTTCATTTATTATTTTAATATTTTTATAAGATTTTTATAGCAATTTACATACAATTAAAAATATCCTCGTGGGATCGATACTCTACTTACTTATTACTTCGTTAGCGACACGTGCACTTGCGTGTAAGTGTGTAATACCACTAACAACGGGCAAGGGATAAATGTAATGTATGTCATGGCATAGGCTATGGCGGCCCTAACGGGGTCGGGGTCGGGGTCGCCCCACAAATGCCACACAACCGAATACACAAGGAGATAAATTTGAAATGGGTGAGGCTACAAAACCATTAGTCAGAACTTGGAGAGGAGTTTGAAAACCAATTAAACTAGAGGGAACTTGATTGATTAAGTAAGCGGCAGTGACAATTGCTTCTCCCCAGTAGACTATTGGTATGTTTGCTTCCATCAATAGTGCACGAACTACTTCTAACAAATGGCGATTTTTTCGTTCGGCAACACCATTTTGTTGAGGAGTATTTGTACAAGTGGTTTGGTGAATGATTTCATGTCCATCAAAATATTGTTGTAAACTGCGACTTTGATATTCTCCACCATTGTCGCTATGAAACATTTTGAGTTTTACATCATATTGTATCTCGACCGTTGTGTGGAATTTTTTACACAATTTGTTTACTTCATCTTTGGATTTCATCAGACGTAGCCAAGTCATTATACTATAATCATCAATAAAAGTAACAAACTACCACTAAGATTTGAGACTTTAGATGGTCCCCAAACATCAGAATGAATGACCATAAAAGGAAGAGAACTTTTATTTAAGGTTAATTGAAATGAAGTACGATTACTTCTAGCATGTTCACAAATTTCACAACGAAATACAAAAATATCACATTTTTCAAACAAATGGGTAAACAATTTCTTTAAGTAACCGAATGACGCAAGTCCTAGTAATGAAAAGGTTTGTTCACACAGAAATATTTAAAATCTTACCGTGATTTGAGGTAGCAATTAGGGCAGTGGTTGTCTCTGTGTCCTCCATTTTGTTCTCAACAATAGTTGTTATGGGTGATTTCTTATAGTCCTTCTTGTGTTGATCACAATTATGATCCCACAATTCAGAATATCCTATGAGCTCAAAACAATGATCCTTGGTATTTTAGGATCGTGATTGTCTAAGAGGGGGGGTGAATTAGAAATTTCTTAACCTAATCGTTTTTAACAATGCAAATTAGTTTTATCTTATCTTTTCACTTTTTGTGCAATTAATAACAAACACTTAAAAGTAAGAGTAAGAGGAAGAGGAAAAGATTGACACCAATATTTTTACGTGGTTCAGCCAACCTTGCCTACGTCCACGCTTTAAGGTTTCTCCCTTGAAGATCATTTTCTTCTTCTCAACGAGATTTCTTGATCGAACTTCACGGGCGTCGATCTACTGCCTTACAACTTTGGATTGAACTTCACAGACGTCAATCCACTGGCTTCAAGTTTTTACAAGGGTGAAAATTGTAAAGCACAAAACTACACTCTCTTAAACAGCAAAATCTCAAGTTTAGATGTAGAGAAGTGTAGAGAATCGAAGAGTATTACAAACTTAAGATCTCGTGAGAGTTGAGAGAGAATTGTTCAAGTTGGCAAAAAGTAGTTCTCCCAAGCTTCAATCATCTATTAACACTCGTGTCCGTAATCTGCTTCACATTCGGATGACTTCTTATTTCCGTACCAAAAATATGACTGTTGAAAAATCCGTACGTAGAAAGCTAGTCGTTGTGGTCTGTGGTCGATATTACTTTTGGCGGAAGACTTCTTGATTCGGATGATGTTATCCTAGTGGACAAAATCTTTGTTTGGTCAATATTGATCTTGCAGAGCATTCTCATATTGAACTTTCGGTCGACTTCTTTATTCTTTTGACTTTATTGTTGTAGAATCATTCTTGGTTTTGGTCATCATTGATTTCGGTAGACTTCAAAATTCGATTAACATAATTCCCACAAACGACTTCTGGCTTTAGTGTATCGATCGATATTTAATTGGTTCCGCCATCGATTGACTTTGCTTTGTTCGGTTGATATATCTGGCGGATGACTTTCAAATCTGCTTTGACAGCGGTCAATGCTCCTTTTGGCAGACGACTTATACGTCTGGTTAACATTATGCATGCACCACTCTTGACGAACAACATTTAATAAAAAATGTTAGAAAACATAATACCCTTTTTTTAAAAAAAGGGCATTCCTAATTAACTACAATTATTAATATCATTCATTTCTTACAATCATCAATTTATATATTTCACGTTAATCACAATCATAAAAAACATAGTTAGACTTAAACATATTTTAAGTTAACAATCTCTCCTTTTTTTATGATGGCAAATATAAAATGATTAAACATATACTCCCCCATGCTATTCTGTTTTTCCCAATTAACAATATATATATGCTCCCTCATAATCTATGCAGTCAACCAACTGCATCATACTTTTCTCCCCCTTTGACATTATCAAAAAAATATAAACAAGCAGTGTAAGAGACGAGAATGTCATTCAACACAACACAAGTGGGAGGAATAAATAGTGAGAAGAATTCAAAGCGCAAAATGATTATCAGAAAATAGTCCTAAGGTTCTAAATTATCGATCCGAGACAAAGTGCAGAACGAAGAATTTGATTACACAACGGAAGAAACATCATCCTAGTGCATGCGGGCGTAGAAATCCCTCGCACAGAACATAGGTGCATCTAGAGACTCATCTGCTGTTTCTTCATCTGGAACATTAGCAATAGAAGAAACAGGAGGAATTCTTTCTCCAGCATTTTCATCCCCTGCATCCCAGACTTCTTCCATTTGAATACCAGCTGCAGGCTCTCTCTCATCAACAGGTTCAGTCATGGCAATATCATCAGAACCAGCAATACCATCAGCAGTACCTTGCTGAGCAACATTAGCTGAATCAATGAATGGTTCGTCCTCACAAACAATAACAACTTGAGCAACAACATCTCCAACAGCACTGAGAGAGGCAGCCAAAGGCTCATCACCCGAAGGAACGGCTGGAATAGCTAGACGAACTTCCTCATGATTCTCACCACCTTCGTCCAAACCCTCATCCACAGGAGTGGGCTCACTATCACTGCTAGCCAAATGTGTGCTAAGATATCCAATTGAGTGATAACCCGGTCAGACTCCCGTCACATTTGATCTGCTAAATGACTTGTAATGAATCTAATGGAAGAGGTGACATCATTAATAGCTTTACTTTGTTCTTTTTCTACTTGAGCAATACGATCGTGAAGTCCTTGAATAGCAGATGCGAAATGATCATACCGAGAGAGGATGGTGGCTTCGAGTTGACGGATCTGTGAGAGGCAGGAGGCTTCAAAGTGTTCTTATTTTGACAGAAGGAAAGCTTCAAAGTGATCTTGTCAAGCAATATACAGGGACTGAAAGGATTCGATGGCTGTGCCAAAGCTTTCTATACACGCCCTAAGCTCATGATATTGTTCCTCAGAAATAGAATTCCTCACGGGGAGGATTGGGACTACCTTGAGTTCGAGGAGGAACACGAGCTGACAAGTCAGGAGCCTGTGTAGGCGAAGGAGCAAGATTTGGAATGGAGGGATGTTGAAGAGCAGTGGCTTGAATTTTCGGAGGATCAAGTAGAAAATTTTGATCATGAAAGCCCTCGGAAGTGGTTGGGCGAAAGTCCGAGCAAGTTGGAAGAGCTGAAATGTGAGACCCTTGAATCTAAGGAGGAGCAAAAAAAGGAAAATAAGACTCTTCCTGAGGATCAGACTCTTCTTCTTCCTCCTCCAAGAGCACTCCTCTTTCGACGTTCAAGAATAGCCTGAGAGGCATTGCTTCTTGAAACACCTCCCCGTGTTTCTTTGTCATATAAAGCACCTTGCTTATTTCTTGCAATTCTCATTCTCAGCAAGGTGGAAGCAGAAAAATGATCAGTAATCTTCAACAAAATTTGCTCATCTTCAGCCGGCAAATGAACACCAAATCGATGGAAGATCTTCATCAAGAGAAGATTGTATGGAAGAGATTTAGATGGAGTTTTGACAACTTGGAGCATCCGTTTCAGAATTATGCTTCCAATGTGAAATGGTTCTTTACGGAAGAACCTATAAAGAATGAAAAGATCCATTCCACTGACGTGGTCTCGATGGCCATCTCTAGGAAGGATGTTGTAATTGATCATCTGATGAAAAACTCTGGCCCTAATATTCAAATCCTTGCCCTTGAGCCTCAGGGAAGTGTTGTTTGGATCCTTGGAAATTTCTTTGGCTAAAACAAGTCCCTCTGGTTTTCCAACGAAAGGAGGATCCTTTGAAATCTCAAAATATTTAGGCATATCATTTAAAAACTCACAATTGAGCAGTTCATGAATTTTTTCTTGAGTCAGCTCAATGTGCCTTCCATACAAATAGCTGTGGATGACAAGAAGTGTAGCGGAGTGTTCTAGATTAGCATAAAACATTCTAATTGGTGTTTTGCAGTAAGATGTGCCTAGTTCAAACAGTCCTAATAACCCCATTTCATGGAGAGACTTCTCCAGATATAACCCATAAAGGTCCTTAAACACTACTCCTCTACTTCTAATTAGAGGCTTCTTTTCAAAATCTTCATAATACCTTTTAAATGCAGCCTCATTGATAAACTGCGGAGAAGGCCATTGAAGAGAAGGAGGTTGCACGATAGGTTCAAAATCCATTTGTTGTGCACTCTTCTGCTTCTTCCTTGAAAAAGTTAAATTGGCGTTGGAGGAGGATGCCATTTTTTGAGCAGAGATTAGAGAGGTGACTGGAGACGAGAGAAATAATCGTATGAGAGACAAGAGAAGATGAGAGGTTTTTGAAAGTTTTCGCGCTCTGGACAATAAGTAAGGTTTCTGTAATCCGAATGTTAATTTAAAGGATTTAATAACAGATATCGTCCGATGCGTATATCGACTGTTCCCCATATCTTTCATATATTGACGTGGTCTATACATTTCAGAATACCTTAATTTTTCAACCGTTCATTCCAGAGAGATTATTTTTTACGAATACTTGATATCGACCATTTAAGATTTTTCACTCCTAATAAGACCTAAAAAAATTCGAATATTATTAAAAGTTTTCTCATCTAAAGGTTTTGTGAAGATATCAGCTAATTGATCGGATGAGTTTACGAATTCAAAATTGATATCACCTTTTTTAACGTGATCTCAAATGAAGTGATATCTAATCTCTATGTATTTGGTCCTAGAATGTTGGATATGGTTCTTTGAGATGTTTATGGCACTTGTATTATCACATCTAATCAGAATCTTATCATAGAGCAGATTATAGTCTTCTAGAGTTTGTTTAATCCAAAGCATTTGTGCACAACAACTACCGGCAGCAATGTATTCACTTTCTGTTATTGAAAGTGACACAGAATTTTACTTTTTGGAGTACCAAGAGACAAGTGATTCTCCTAAGAATTGGCACATTCCACTAGTACTCTTCCTATCTACAAGACATCCAACGTAGTCAGAATCAGAATATCCTACAAGATCGAATGATGTACCTTTTGGATACCACAATCCTAAATCATAAGTTCCACTTAGATATTTGAATATTATTTTAATTGCATTTAAGTGAGATTCTTTTGGAGAGGCTTGGAATCTAGCGCATAAGCACATACTAAACAGAATATCAGGTCTACTAACAGTTCAGTATAGAAGTGAACCAATCATTCCTCGATATTTCTTAATATCTACACTTAACTCATTTTTATCTTTGTCTAATTTTGTCGTTGTGCTCATTGAGGTTCTAGATGGCTTAGAAGAACTCAGTCTAAATCTCTTTAAAAGCTCTTTAATATATTTTTCTTGGCAGAAGAAAATACCTAATCTGAAAACGTAGGAAGAATTTTAACTCCCTCATCATACTCATCTCGAATTCACTTTGCATTAGGGTGGAGAATTCATCACACAGTGAGACATTCGTTGAACCGAATATGATATCATCAACATAGATCTGCACAATGAGGATGTCTTTCTCCTTTTGCATGGTAAATAGAGTTGAATCGGTTTTACCATTTTTGAACTTCTTTTTCTCAAGAAAATTCTTCAACCTGTCATACCAAGCTCTAGGAGCTTGCTTAAAGTCCATATAAAGCTTTCTTGAGCTTGAATACGTGATCATGCTTGTCATAAGCTTTGAAACTAACGGGTTGCTCTACGTAAACTTCTTCCATGATATATCCATTTAGAAAAGCACTCTTTACATCCATTTGAAAGAGTGTGAAGTTCTTGTAGCAAGCATAGGCTAAGAGCATCCTAATTGACTCTAAGCGAGCTACTAGAGCAAAGGTTTCCTCAAAATCTATCCCTTCTTCTTGGTTGTACCCCTTGGCAACCAATCTAGCCTTGTTTCTAACAACTATCTCATTTTCATCCAACTTATTTTTAAAAAAGCATTTGGTTCCTATAATTAGATGATCTTTAGGCTTTGGAACAAGTTCTCATACATTGTTCCTTTCAAATTGATTCAACTCTTCTTGCATGGCTACTATCCAATTTTCATCTAACTCGGCTTTCTCAAATTTCTTAGTTTCTATTTGAGAGATGAATGCAACATTAGCACAAAGATTCCTAAGAGAGGCTCTAGTTTTGACTCCTAAGGAAAAATCATCTAAGATGTCATCTATGGGATGATTTTTGACATATCTCCAATCCATGGGGAGATCATCATTTTCATCTTTTATTGGAGCTAATTCTAAAGGGTTTGACAGAGGCTCTATGGTGGTTTCTCCTTGAATATCTTCACTAGGTTTGTCTAAGGAGAGAGAATCCAATTGCTTATCTAATTTATCATCCTCATCCACATTGATTGTGGGATAGGGTGATTCATCAAAGTTAACATGCATGAATTCTTCTACAACTAGTGTTCTTTTGTTAAACACCCTATAGGCTTTACTAGTTAAAGAATATTCAAGGAATATACCAAGATCGGATTGGAATCAAATTTGTCCAAGTGAACCTTGGTATTTAGGATGAAGCACACCCAAAGGCTCTAAAATATTTGACACTAGAGATTTTCTCATTCCAAAACTCATAAAGGGTCTTCTCTAAAATAGGCCTTATAGAAACCCTGTTTAACACATAGCAAGCTGTGGAAATAGCTTCTGCTTAAAAATATTTTGGAAGAGAGTTCTCGTTGAGCATGATCTGAGCAAGCTCTTGAAAAAACCTATTTTTTCTCTCAACAACACCATTTTGTTGAGGGATTTTAGGAGATGAGAAATTGTGCTCAATTCCATGTTTAAGGCACAAGAGTTCAAATCGCTCATTCTCAAATTCTCCATCATGATCACTACGAATAACTATAACGGTGATATCCTTTTCATTTTGAACTCTTTTCCTAAAGCTAGAGAAGATGTCGAATGTTACGTCCTTTGACTTTAGGAAGAACACTCATGTGAACCTAGAGAAGTCATCTACTATTACATAGGC
Organism: Begonia masoniana; assembly: GCA_022432975.1. NCBI lineage: Eukaryota > Viridiplantae > Streptophyta > Magnoliopsida > Cucurbitales > Begoniaceae > Begonia > Begonia masoniana. The sequence goes on from CM039502.1 coordinate 71,727,971, forward strand.
ATAGAGTTTTCCTCCTAGACTGGCCACATTAGAAGGACCGAAAAGGTCCATGTGAAGTAGTTGTAGGGGCTTGGATGTAGAGATTGTATTCTTTGATGCAAAGGAACTTTTGATTTGTTTGCCCATTTGGCAAGCTTCACAAACTTTATCCTTCTCAAATGATATTTTTGGTATCCCTCTAACTAGATTATTCTTAGTGATCTTAGCTAAGGTTTCCATACCTACGTGTCCTAATCTTCTATGCCAAGTCTAACTATCAACCAACAAGTTCACAGCAAAGCATTTCTCATCAAAGCATTCAATATTATCTAAATCAATTGTGTACACATTTTCTTTTCTATAGCCAATGAATAAAACTTTACACTTATCCTGGGATTACACATCATTTAGATTTGAAGGATACTTTATATCCCTTATCACATAGTTGGCTAATACTCAATAAGTTATGTTTCAGCCCGTCTACTAATAAAACATTTTCAATAATAGGGTTAAAGTTATTACCTATGTTGCCAATCCCAACAACTTTTTCTTTTTAGTTTCCGTCAAAAGTGACGTTCCCTTTCTTTTTGTTGACAAAAGCAAATTTTGAGGAGTCCCTCGTCATATGCCTCGTGTCACGACCCTAACACTGTACCCGTTTTTCTTTTTTTTTTTTATACCAATATACATTAAACCTTAATCCTAATCTTAAACGGAGATTAAATTGAAATCAGAGTTTGTTTAGTAAATCGTTTAAAACAAATATTAAAACAATTGAAATTAAAGCAATTTAAAATAATTTAAAACAATTAAATAAATGTAAAAACATAATAAAAAAAATCGGCCATAGAACGGAGGGCAAACACGTCAAAAATTGGGAAACAGAGGGGCGCTCGATCGGCTACTCAATAGCCGATCGGGCGGCCCATGCTGAACCGATCGAACGCCATCATTTAGGCGTTCAGTCGGTTCGCGTTCTGTTTCCAGAACGCCTAATCCGACGTGCAAACCGACCCATCGGCCCTCTTTCGGCGCTCAGTCGCATAACTCTCTGTTTCTCCAGAGAGTTCTGCGTCCCAACATCAAACATTAGGCGTTCGATCGCCACACATTTTTCCTTGTTCCTTCCAGACATCCTACACGCTTTTTCTTATACACCTAGTTTCAACATATTCCTACAAATATAAACACACATTCTACTTACACACCATAACATACATTTCAACACAAACTCACTCAAACCTCATCCAAAACCACGACTCGAAACACATTTAAAACATAACCTATTTTCATGAAAACAAACCGCATGGATATGTTTAAAACTTAAACATTTCCTCCTGTTGGAAATCACTTACAATTCAAGTTAAACTCTACCAAAGCAGTTTATAAACAGGTTTTCAAAACGTTTAAAACTTCAAAAGTAAACTTATCCACTACCAGAACCAAGCATCCTAAAATGTCTATACAATTGTCAGCTCAAAACATCCCAAAAACCCTCAAAACATATACATACTTCCCCACGGGTCGGTTAAGCGTCGACTGCGCCAGCACACTACCACAACCATTCTTTGTCAACTGGACTCATGTCTCAGGCGGAGGAATCTCATCCTCACCTGTTTCCTCGTAATCACCTACACCATACGAATACACTATGAGATAAAAATCTCAGTAAGCTCTACGTAAATACAATGCGTGCTGTGCATGTGAATCTGTAAATCATGCATCATTTTCTTTACTTTACTTTACTGTGGGTGTCACCGAGATCCTGACCCCCTAACCAGAGAGAGCACATCCAGCGGGCGGACTACTCTTTCCAGCTAGAGGAGGGGGGTACACGCTTACAACACGTACAGCCGTGCCTGAGCCCCATCTCGCATGACCTATAAACTGTATGCCTTGCGGCCTGTAAGCCTTTCGGCCGGTAAACTGTAAGCCTTACGGCCAATTATATTCTTTGCATTATCTTTAAAACAATGTGCGGAAATTCGTTTTCATGTTTTTCTTTAAAACAAGTGATGCGTGAACAGTTCAATATCTTAAAGTAAACAAACAATAATGTGTACCGTTAAAACCGTAAAGCGTAACCTATAAACCACTAGACCTAGCTACCCAAACCAAGCAAAATTAAACAGACGCATCTCCAAAACTCCTCGAGACGACATTCGACGTACGGTGTAGGCCAATCGGCCAGAGAAGATCACGAGAACTTACCTCGTGTCCAAAGCAGCTCAAGCTCCGTCCACGAGCGTTGTTTGTCTGAAGCAAAACACAACGTTTATCGTTAAAATGAGTTTAAACTTCTAAACGTCCAAATTTAACCAAAACCTTACCTAAGGAATTTTCTTAAAATCTTAACCTAACTAATCGAAGTATTTAAACGACGACTAACGCTTGATAGTTTAAAATTTCAATTAACGAGTTTTTCGAAAAACCCAAAAATTCACCATTTTTAACATTTCTCACAAATCACTCTAACTTCGTCCAATAACGTTCAATACGTCCTATACATTCGTAATCTACAACAATCTATCGATTTCGAACCCTAAATCTCGATTTTTAACATAACCCTAATCGAAACCCTAACCGTATAACTTTGCGAAAACTGAAAACTAACGCTCTAAAACTTTAGAATCATACCTAGAGCGTCAAATGGAGGAGAAAGCGCGAAGAAAACAGAACGATTGGAGGAAGAATCGTAGGTCGGAAGAGAGAGAACGCCGATGGAGGAAGAGAAATCGCAGAGGAGGAGTCACTGGAAAATTTGTGGAGTGAAGGAGAAGAAAAGGAGAAGTTATTGTTTTTAATAAATTTGGTTTGGTAAATTACCAATTTTCCCTCCTATAGTTTTTATATTAGTTTCGTCTTTTGTTTCGTTAATTGTCTAACGACTCGTTTTCTCCAAATTTCCTTATTTCACCAATAAGTCCAACTTATTATTTAGGATTTATTAAAACTGTTCGTTCGCAAATCGGACCTCGTTTACTATTTTTACTAAAACGTTCTTTGTATTACGAGAAACTTAATTACTCGGAATATAGCGTTATTACTCCAAAAATTCTCGTAAATTCCTTAAAATTCCAATTAATAATTAGGATCATTATGGCTCTTCCTTTTCATAAAATGAGTTTGATTTGACATATTTATCAAAATGCCAATATATATTATAATATGAAATTCCGTACAGGCCGGATATTACACCTCGAGCATCCACTATCGAGATACCATTGATTCTTCCCGGGAGAGCTATCAACCTACAAAATAATAATCAAGTGGTCTTCTTAGGTACCCAAATCTTTTGGGTCCTAGTATTAGGTTTCGTTCCTTTAGGAACCCATTGTAATCCACTACCATATTTAATCTTTCTTAATTTTAATGGACATTCAAAAGATTTATGTCCTACTTCATTACATGCATGACAAGTAAATGATCTAATAAAGAAATTCTTATAAACTTTCTTTTTATTAGATTTTTCATAACCTAACCCCGCCTTGTCAAATGTCACTCTTTAGCTTCCTAGCAACACATTCAAATTCTTGCTCCCATTAGTAAACTTAAGAACAATGTCATTCAACTTCTCATTTCTACTCTTAAGTTCACTAATTTCCTTTTCATGCAAGTTAGTCTCCTTGGCATGCTTTTCAATTAAACTTGCATTTTTCTTTCTTAATATATTGTATTTAGTCTTTAACATGCCAAATTTCTTTACTAAATCATTAAATACATCAATTAGCTCACCATCCTTATTTTTATCACTAGAAGAGTAACTAACCTCATCTTCATGGGCTATGAAACATAGATTGGCCACTTCCTCATCTTTGGAGGAGATGTCACTTTCGCTATTGTCCCATGTAGCCTTCATAGCCCTCTTCTCAAATTTCTTCAGAATCTTCTTTGATTGAGGACACTCCGCTTTGATGTGTCTCGGCTTCCCGCATTCAAAACAAGTAATTTCATTTTGAGGCTTGTCTCCCTTTGAAAATCTCTTCCCTTGCATTCTTTTTCGTTGGAGGAATTCTCTAAACCTCCTTGTGATGAATGCTATCTCCTCATCGTCCTCTTTTTGCTCAGATTCGTCTTGTTTGCTAGAGGAGGCTTTGAGTTCGATGTCCTTTCTTTTGGTGATCTCCTTGTCTTTGAGATTCTCCTTCTCATTGGCTTTCATGGTGATCTCATGTGTCATGAGAGAGCCAATGAGTTCTTTAAGCTTGAGGACCTTGAGATCCCTTGCTTCTTGAATGGCTGTCACCTTAGGTTGCTATGCTCTTGGTAGACATCTAAGAATTTTTCTTACCAATTCTTCATTGGCATAAGTTTTATCAAGCACTTTCAAACCATTAGTAATATTAGTAAATCTTGTAAACATAGAGTTAATGGTTTCATCATTTTCCATAGAGAATAATTCGTACTCATGAACTAACATACTCATTTTACTCTCTTTAACTTGTTTAGTTTCTTCATGAGTTATCTCAAGTAATCTCCATATCTCATATGCATTATCACTTCCTTGTACCCTATTAAATTCATCTCTATTTAAGGCACAATACAAGGTATTTATTGCTTTGCCATTTAAACTTAGATTACGTTTATCCGAATCATCTAATTCATTTACCGCTTTGGAACACTTACACCATTTTCATTTTTCATAGCTTTAAATGGACCATTTTCAATAACACTTCATAATTCATATTCCATTGCTTGAATAAAAATTTTCATCCCAGCTTTCCAATATACATAGTCATTACTATCAAAAAAAGGTGGCCTAGAGGTGGATTGTCCCTCTACGTGTGAATTGTTTGTATTGAATGCCATTGTAAATGTATCACAATATTTTTCTAACTCACAAATATGACAATAGTCAACCTAGGCTCTGATACCAATTGTAGGATCGTGATTGTCTAAGAGGGGGGGTGAATTAGAAATTTCTTAACATAATCGTTTTTAACAATGCAAATTAGTTTTATCTTATCTTTTCACTTTTTGTGCAATTAATAACAAACACTTAAAAGAAAGAGTAAGAGAAAGAGGAAAAGATTGACACCGATATTTTTACGTGGTTCAGCCAACCTTGCCTACGTCCACGCTTCAAGGTTTCCCCCTTGAAGATCCTTTTCTTCTCCTCAACGAGATTTCTTGATCAAACTTCACGGGCGTCGATCTATTGCTTTACAATTTTGGATTGAACTTCACGGGAGTCAATACACTGCATTTAAGTTTTTACAAGGTTGAAAATTGTAAAGCACAAAACTACACTCTCTCAAAAAACAAAATCTCAAGTTTAAATGTAGAGAGGTGTAGAGAATCGAAGAGTGTTAGAAACTTAAGATCTCATGAGAGTTGAGAGAGAATTGTTCAAGTTGGCAAAAATTCGTTCTCCCAACCTTCAATCGTCTATTAATACTCATGTCCGTAATCTGCTTCACATTCGGACGACTCTTTGTTTCCGTACCAAAAATATGACCGTTGAAGAATCCGTACGTAGAAAGGTAGCCGTTGTGGTCTGAGGTCGATATTACTTTCGGCGGAAGACTTCTTGATTCGGATGATGTTATCCTAGTGGACGAAATCTTTGTTTGGTTGACATTGATCTTGCAGAGCATTCTCATATTGAACTTTCAGTCGACCTCTTTATTCGTTTGACTTTATTGTTGCAGAATCATTCTTGGTTTTGGTCGTCATTGATTTTAGTAGATTTCAAAATCCGATCGACATAATTTCCACAGACAACTTCTGGCTTTAGTGTATCGGTCGATATAAAATTGGTTCCGCCATTGGTTGACTTTGCTTTGTCCGGTTGATATATCTGGCGGATGACTTTCAAATCTGCTTTGACAGCGGTCGATGTTCCTTTTGGCAGACGACTTATACGTCTGGTTAAAATTATGCATGCACTAGTCTTGACTAACAACAATTAATAAAAAACGTTAGAAAATATAATACCCTTTTTTTAAAAGGGCATTCTCAATTAACTGCAATTATTAATATCATTCATTTCTTACAATCATCAATTTATATATTTCACATTAATCACAATTATCAAAAACATAGTTAGACTTAAACATATTTTAAGTTAACATGTATGACATGTGTAAATGCAAATATATTGCAAATATGTTGTCATTAATTTTTTGAAAAATTACGTTTATGGAAATAATATTTTATTCCATTGTTTTCCAAGTTGGTAGTTTGTTTCTTGGAAATCAAGAAATAATCTATTCAATTTATTGAATGGATGGATATTAGAAATTAAGAAGATATTGGTGAAGGATAAAAGGAAACTTGAGGATTAAGGAAACTAGATGAAAATCTAGAGGCATTAGTTTTTTGGAAAACTTTGTTTTGGAAGGCCGATTTGAAAATGATTTGATGAATTATATCAGGCCTTGCGATTACATTAATTATGATATACTTTTCTAAGTCTTCGAGATTCATATCCAAGTAGTTGGCGGTACTTTCATAAAATATCACACGAGGTGTCACTCAACCGATTTTGTAATATTTGGTTTCCTTATTCCTTGTGGCCTTGAATTTTATTTTGGTATTTGATTAAACCTCAGATAATGCAGTTACGAATGATATTTAAGCCTTCGTTTTCTAAGGAAGCGACTGACAGATTTTTTATTCTAGGAAGGAGATTTCTTCATTATTGAGTCGTCGCTGTTCTTTCTCTCCCAACGCTTCTGCGTATGGGTTTGTGATTATTCATTCAGTTCTTAAATGATTATTTTACACACTCTGCTTATGCTATGGAATTCATTGATTATTCAAATGTGTTGATTTATTACATCTGAAGACAATAACCTGGTCTCACAAACGGTGTCATAGGAGGAAATCTTCTTTATTCTTCATTGAAACTCAGTTTCAGGAGGAGGCTGTATTGGAACTCGGGAGGAGTTCTGTTTATCGACAAGGGGAGCTTGTCATTTTGATCGTGAGCAAGGGGATCTTACCATACACGGATTCTGGGAGGAGTCATTAACAACAAAGGAATCTTGTTGCTTTTAGATCTCAGGAGAGATCGATCTCAAGTCGAGGGGAGCTCGCAAAAATAGTTTCATTGGGGAAGTTAGGAAGTGGCGGCGACAAAGATAAGAGGGACTTTATTTGTTGAAGTCCGTTTGTCTTGTAACTTTGTGAACTCATAAAATGTTTTTATATCTAGGCGTGGCCCCACAGACGTAGACGAATTGCCGAACTGCATTACCAACCTCCTGTCTCTTTAATTTTTGTATATTTATAATTGTCTATCATTGCATTAATTATTGGTGTCACAAGAAACACTCTGTGTGACATCACATAACTGATCTTAATCTTTTAATTGGTATCAGAGCGGGTCGTTTCTGTTTCTTACGCGGGACAAGATCATAGTTCGTGTGCGATGGACTCTATGAAGGAAGGAGGCTCTACAATGCGTCCACCTCTATTGGACGGAAGTAACTATGCTTATTGGAAGGCAGGGATGAGAGCATTCATTAAAGCTATTGACGAGAAGGCCTGGAGGTCTATTTTAACAGGATAGAATTACCCTATGGATACTGATGCAGAAGGTATCGCATCTTCAAAACCTGAAGAAAATTGGTCATTAAATGAAGATGCTTTGGCACACAGCAATTCACAGGCTCTCAATGCTATCTTCAATGGCGTTGATCCTATTCAGTTCAGACTCATCTCCACTTACAAATCAGCTAAAAGGGCATGGGAGATTCTTCAAACCACCTATGAAGGAACATCAATCGTAAAGTTGTCCAAAATTGATATGCCCCGTAGGCTCATTACACGATCCCAGACCCGAGTCCACAATTTGACTAACACACTTGTCTCTTTTGCAGGTCATGGTTCTTGTGAAGACTTGGAGGACACCGTGGACGACTTGAAGTGGGAGATTAAAGCTAGGGACGTTGACCAATCAAAGCATCTCCTCATGTGGAAAGACTAAAGAGGCACCTTAATGCTCACATGGGAATTTGTCTTCCCGAGCTTTGATATTTGTTTCTTTTTTTGAAATTTCGAGCTTATTGGCAAACGTTGGCCTTCTTGTTTAAACTTTATTAGATGCATGTTAGGATTAGATGGATGTTAGGATTAGATGAATGATAGGATTAGTTGGTGGCTTGGTTTGGCCCATTGAAGTTGAAGACATGGCTCAAGCCCACATGATGTCCCATCATTCCCCTTCCAAGCCCAAGCCCAAGCCCACCATTAGGTCTATATATTCATGGCATTGGTGTTTGTAACTTTTTTGGATGATTTATAAGCACCCACAGATTTCTCTCTCAATAGAAGAAGAAGCTTGGAGCAAGAAGCTTCCAAGGTAAGCTCGGTTGACAACAACCGAGGGGTTGCACCCCGAACCATTCTTCTAGCTTGGTAGCTAGTTGGAGTGGATTTTCCATCTCCTTCTCCACTCTTTTGAGAGCGGAAAACAGCAAGGAGTGGCTGTAACCGATTCCTTGAATCGAGTTATCTTCCTTGGAAGAAAACTCTTGCTGAAAGCTCCATAATAGCACTCATCGGCCGATTCTCAAAAAATATTCATAACTCATCCAAATCAACAAATCTGGACCACAAATTTCATCCGCACACACCTCACTCACTACACAATACTCACCTAAAATTTTGTTAAATTCCGAGCACGTTTGATCTTTCGTTTGCCCTATTTCTTCTCAGATTTGTGGGTTTTGTGTCACTCGGGAACTAACGATCTTTTTCGAGTTCTTGAGTCTTATTTGCAGGTCGGAGCTCATCAAAAATGCAAATACTAACTACTAGATTTGAGAATCTGAAGATGCATAAAGATTAGAGTATTGGTGAGTTCAATGCCAAACTATGTGACATAGCAAATGAAGCGTTTGCTCTCGGTGAGATGTTTTCTGAAGAAAAACTTGTAAGAAAGACTCTATGGTCATTGCCACAACAATTTGCCTATAAAATCACTACTATTGAAGAAACCAAAGATGTCTCTAAAATGAGGTTAGAAGAATTGATAGGATCGCTTAGAACCTTCGAGATGAATCGTGGAGGAGACACGGAAACAAAGAAGGCAAAAGGAGTGGCTCTAAAAACTGAGATTCAAAACTTTAACGAGCATAATGAAGATGACTTGGAGGAATCTCTAGTCCTGCTATCAAAGAATTTTAGCAGAGTTATGAAGAGATTTAGAAGAGATACTCGTGGTGTCAAGCACAATGTCACTAACTTCAAAAATGGTTCTTCAAGCAACAAGAAGCACAGGGAAGAAACTCATGTGTCTGATTAACCATTCAAAAACAAAGGCATCCAGTATAGAGAGTGTGAAGGTTTTTGGCATATACAAGCAGAATGTGCTAATACTTTGAAGAAAAAGAAGAACTCTCTGAACGCGACTTGGAGTGAGGATGAGTCAGAGAAGGAAGATGAATGCCAGAGCAACCATGTGGCGCTTGTTGTTAAGACAGAACATAAAGAAAATGGTGGTGTTATACACGGTGTCACATACAACTTATCCAGTAGTTGTGATGAAGACGAAAAAGCTGTCACAGAAGAAGACCTTATTGGAGAATACAAGTTTCTTCATGAGAAGTGGACTGAACTTGTTAAAGTAAATCAGCATCTACACATCTAGATTAGAAATTTGAGAGATGAGAAAAACAATTTTAAAAATGTTAGTGCTAATTTGGAGACCAAAATGAGAACGAGTCAGGATGAAGTTAATGATCTGACCAATGAGATAAGTCTCATAAAGAAAAATGTTAAAATATTGAATTCGAGTTCTTCTAAATTGGATGATTTTCTAAACATCAGCAAATCAAGTGTCAATCGGTCTTGATTGGAGTTCAAAGGAGAAAGCTCAATTTTACAAACTATAGCCGTGAAGAAAAATCACTCTATACTGAAATTCGTAAGGGAAAGCTCCATGTCACAGCTAGTGTCAGCCACAGGATTTGATTACAAAGGGAAGAAAGTCGCAATAAAAACTCCAAGAACCGACAGAAAATCCAACTCTTGTGACTCCTATCATATTTGCAGCAGTAAAGGTAACAAATATGTTTCTGTGTGTCATTATTGCAATTGTCGTGGTCATATTCGCCCTAAATGCTTCACCTATCTTGCTGACCTAAGACTAGATACTGTTAGAAATGCTTCTTCTTACAGATTTCCTTATCAAAAATGGGTGAAAAAATCAAGTTTGAAGTGTAATGTTACACATCTTTCACTAAAGGCAATCGCAGCGAATGCATGGTATTTTGATAGCGGATGTTCTAGGCACATAATAGGTGAAAAGAAATATTTGAAGGACATCATACCCAAAACCGTGGGAAAAGTAACATTCGGCAACGGTGTCTTAACGCATGTCATTGAAAGGGGAACACTAAATGTTCCTGGTCTACCAAAGTTGAGTAATGTCCTTTTGGTGGATGGTTTGAAATCTAATCTAATCAGTATTAGTCAGCTATGCGATCAAGATTTGAATGTGCAAACACACGTGAAAAATGTGTGGTGTCCGATCAAAACCACAAGTGCGTTATAGAAGGAGTTAGATCTTCAGATAATTGCTACCTCATTTCTTCTTCATCTACCTACTTTCGATCGAGTATGGAAGATACTATTTTATGGCATAGAAAGTTGGGACGTGTTAATTTCAAAATGCTAGAAAAGATTATTTCAAAAGATGCTATCCGGGGAATTCCCATATTGAAGTTTGATGAAGATAAATTATGTGGATCATGTCAAATTGGAAAGCAAACCAAGGTGTCACACACGGTGTCACAGTCATATACAACTACCCGTGTGCTTAAATTGCTCCACATGGATCTAATAAGGTCAATGCCTGTTGAAAGTATTGGAGGAAAACGGTATGTCTTCGTTACTGTTGACGATTTCTCACGCTACACATGGGTGGTGTTTCTTAGAGAAAAGTCTAACACTTTCAAAGTTTTCAAATCAATGTGTACTCGACTCCAACGTGAAAAAAATTATGTCATCATGAATATTATTCGCATCAGCAGTGACAATGGGAGAGAATTTGAAAATTCTGAATTCTCGAATTTCTGTAAACATCTAGGAATTGCTCACGAATTCTCGGCACTTAAGACTCCTTAACAAAATAGAGTCGTTGAAAGAAATAACTGTACATTGACAGAGATGACTCGAGTAATGTTACACGAAAGGGATGTTCCTCAAAAATTCTGGGCTGAAGCTATGAACACTGCTTGTTATACCATAAATCGGGTGTATCTCCGTGGCAAAACTTCTATGACACCCTATGAGATATGGAAAGGTAAGACTCCGAATCTTAATTATTTTCATTTGTTTGGTAGTATTTGCTATGTGTTAGATGACAGGAAACACGGGGGGAAACTTGATCCTAAGAGTGATGAGACCATGTTTCTCGGTTATGCTACTAATAGCCGTGCTTATCGAGTTTACAACAAAAGAACTCGAACTGTCATCGAATTTGTTAATATTCAAGTAGACGACTCTCTGTACACAACATATAATCCAAAAAAAGATATGAATCAGATTTTAAATAATGAAGGCATTAGTATTCCATCCAATGTCACAGATGGTGTCTCAGGTGGTGTCGCAGGTCAGACTGAGAAAATTGATGACGTGGAGGTGACTACTTCACACAATAGGCAATCATCCACCCGTGTTCAGAAGAATCATCCTTCAGATGAGGTTATTGAAGATCTGAATGATGGTATTCAAATCAGAGACAAGCCGAGAGTGAATTATCATGAAATAATTAAAATGGCCTGTTTTACGTCAACTATCGAGTCTAAGAATGTGAAAGAAGCATTGCTAGATGAATACTGGATAGGAGCTATGCAAGAAGAACTCAGTCAATTTACCCGAAATCAAGTTTGAGACTCAGTACCGTGTCCTCCTGATGTAAATGTTATTGGTACTAAATGGATATACAAGAACAAGAGTGATGAGCATGGAAACATCACTCGCAACAAAGCTCGGTTAGTTGCTCAAGGGTATTCACAGATTGAAGGAATTAACTTTGATGAAACATTCGCTCTAGTTGCTCGTCTTGAATCCATTCATCTTTTATTGGCTATTGCTTATATTATGCAGTTTAAGTTGTATCAAATGGATGTGAAGAGTTCCTTTTTGAACGGTTTTCTCAATGAGGAAGTATATGTTGCTCAACCGAAAGGTTTTGAAGACCCTCATCATCCCTAGTATGTCTATAAATTGAAGAAGACGTTATATGGGCTTAAACAAGCCCCTCGTGCGTGGTATGAACGACTCACGCAATATTTATTAACCAAGGGATATGAGCGAGGGGGAGTAGATAAAACCTTTTTCGTTCGCCATGACAAAGGTCAGTTTTTACTTGCTCAAATTTATGTTGATGACATAGTGTTTGGCTCGGTGTCACAGGTGATGGTGGATGAATTTGTACCTCAAATGACTGGAGAATTCGAGATGAGTATGGTAAGAGAACTCAATTATTTTCTTAGACTACAAATTCAGCAAGAAAAGAATGGTATCTTTATTTCTGAAGCCAAATATGCCAAGAATTTATTGAAAAGGTTTAAGCTCGAGAATGCACGACCTAGTAGAACACTGATTAGGACACATGAGAAACCCTCCAAAGATGAAAAGGGAATTGTTGTTAATCCACGTTTATATAGAAGTATGATTGGAAGTCTCTTATATCTAACTGCTAGCCGATCAGATATTAGTTATAGCATGGGTTTATGCGCTCGATTTTTCAAGCCAACCCGTGGGAGTCACATCTAGTGTCAGTGAAGCGGATTCTCAAATATGTTAGCGGAACAACCGACTATGGTATATGGTATTCATTCGACTCTAATGCAAATCTGGTGGGTTATTGTGATGCTGACTGGGCCGGTAGTTCTGAAGATCAAAAAAGAACTTTTGGTGGATGTTTTTATGTGGGACACAACTTGGTGTCATGGTTCAGCAAGAAACAAAATTTTATTTCTCTGTCTACTGCCGAGGCAGGATATATTGCAGCAGGTAGTAGTTGTACTCAGCTTCTTTAGATGAAACAAATGATGAAAGATTACGGTGTCACACAGGATGTCATGGCACTCTATTGTAATAATTTGAGTGCTATCAACATTTCTAAAAATCCTGTTCAGCATTCTTGGACCAAGCATATTGATATACGACATCATTTTATTCGATCTCTTGTGGAGGACAAAATTATTAATTTAGAGCATATGGTGACCGAAAAACAAATTGCCGATATTTTCACCAAGGCATTGGATGGTGTAAGGTTTGAAGAGCTGATGTATGCTTTAGGCATCTGTGTTATGTAAGTTGTTCATTTTTTTCATTTAATTTAAAAAAAATCGCCACTTACTTTAGACGTTTGTTTTTATTTTTTTTAAGGCAATCTACTGTGTTTTGCTCACCCTATGCAGAAAATAATCCTTCTTGATACTATGTTGTTCTATAGAACAACACCATGTGGGAGAAGAGAAATTCTGATATCTCTTTAAGAATTTGAAGTAAATATTTGATGAAGATTGATGCATTATTATACTATTCTATTGGGTTTATTTTTCATCTTACAGAGAACTGAATTATTTATCAAGGATTCATGAGAGATCAAGTATATGTTGTGATTTATGGAAATTATGTAGATTTTTGGATTTATTTTCTGGAAAAAACCTACAAATCTGGAATTTTTTTATTTTGAGATTTGATGGTTTTTTATGAGAGTTGATTGACATATTTCAAACTTAAAGGATTTTCTGAATACTCTTCTTCTTCCGCATTCTGAAACCTTTCTCGATTTTTCTACAATGGTTATTCTTGAAGAAGTTACCGAAGACTACCTCACAGGCAATGTCTCAGTGCCTGTCACAGAAACTTTGCCAGTGCCTGTCACAGAAACTTTGCCGTGTCCAGAAACGACAATGGTAATATACTCTTCACCGTCAACAAATTTCTTTGCTTACAAGGGAGAATCCTCAAAAATCGTAGAAGATGATGTTCCTATCCATCAAGTAGACTCCTTGGGCATAAAAAGGAAGTTTCAAAAATCGAGTGGAGATAGATTTAAAACAAGTACCGTGCCTCCCAAGGCCCCTGAAGGATCCAAACTCACTCGGACATCAAAAGAAAAAAGGCAGAAAATCGAAAAGGAAATTTCATCTGATAGCTCCTGGACTCAAGACGAAGTCATTGAGCTTGATACTGATAATGAGGACGAAACAGTTAAAGCACCCTTAAAGGAATCAACCAGGAATCTTCGGTCGATTTCCAGAAGAAAATCCTCAAGGTCCACTACTCCTAAGTCTTCTAAGTCCTCTGCTCTAAAATCCTTAAAGCCATCTGCTCCAAAATCGTCAAAGCCATCTATGTCAAAGACTCAAAAGTCTGCTGTTGTTAAGCCGCCAAAGTCAAGTCCCTCCAAAACTCCTAAATCCAAAAGACAGAAGTCCATCATAAGTCCAACTCTAAAAGGCTCTACTCGCTCAAAATCGACTACTCGAGGTGAGTCAAGCACCAAAACAAGTAAGTCTTCTGATCAATGTCCTGTTGAAGATTTTAAATCCAAACTACATGCTAGCCGTTGGACATGTTTTTCTAAAAGAAATATATGGCCCGAAAGGAAAATACATAAAGGACATTTTACTCAGTATGAAGCTATAATTTATCATCTTATGATTTTAGGATTGGGAAAAACCTTTAGAGACATTAAGCCATTCGTTTGGAAAGTTATTCTGGATATCTATTACAATTTGGATTACAATGAGAAAAATCCTGCTCATCCTAGCTATGGTCAAGTATATGTCCGAGGACATATCTTTAATTTTTCTCCTTCTGACATTAATGAATATCTGTGCAATTCTGATGAATTTGTGCCTGATTATAACAAAATAATTTTTGATGTCACTAGGGGTGTTAGACGAATCTGGCCCTATGGAAAGGACTTTCTGGCTTCACAGCTCACAATGAAATATGAAATTCTTCATAAGATTGCCATGAGGAACTGGATGCCTACATCCCATGGGACTGGGGTGAATAAGGCAATGGCTGCTTTGTTGTTAAAATTGGAAATTCAATTTCTTTCGACTTTGGAAAACATTTTTTTGATCAGATTATGAAACATGAGGATGGCAAAAATGAAAGGTTAGCTCTTCTGTTTCCTAGTCTTATATATGATATTCTGTCTTCTCAACGGTCTATTATAAGAGAGAGTGAAGTTTTGTATGTTGACAAAGAGGAAATCCATATTAGCTACAAACTTCGGATGGGGGAGCACATAAATGATCTAGAAGGATTTGTAGAAGGTCTTCCTATCTCTAAATCAAGAACTGACTCTGCTCTTTTAGCTAGGTGTGTTAAATTTTTAGTAAATATGTGAAAATCTATAAACATTCAAATTTCTATTCTTGAAAAAACAGAAGTCTGTAATTTCTGAACTATTGAATGACATCTACAAGAAAAATCTTCACATGGAAGCCTCAGATCCAAATGACAAATCGGCTGAAGCAGCAAGTACATCTGGTGTTCCACTTGATGTCACAAATAGTGTCCTAGCAAATATGCCAGAGAATGTTGTTGTTCTAGATCCGAATTCTACAATTGGGTTGCTTCAGATGATCCTATACATTGAATATTATTGAACTCCTTTTATTTTTGGTTTCCGGATATTTCTATGGATAATTTGTTTGTTTGTAAATATTTCCTCTATGACTATTACATTTTTCATGGTTTGGCTATCTCTCTATGGTGCTCATATGGTGATTATGGTACTTATCTGATGATTATGATGCTTATATAGTAATTATAGTGATTATATGGTGATTGCTCTTCTCTTATATATCTTTTTGTCTTTTTATGACAAAAATGGGGAGTATTTTGATAATGATTGAAGTATTTTTGATGATGTTTTGAAGCCACCATCCAAGGGAAGTTATTGATCATATTGATTTTGCCAAAAAAATACCAAATGGGAAGATTGTAAATGCAAATATATTACAAATATGTTGGCAAATTACATTTATGAAAATAATATTTTATTCCATTGTTTTCCAAGTTAGTAGTTTGTTTCTTGGAAATCAAGAAATAATCTATTCAATTTATTGAATGGATGGATATTGGAAATCAAGAAGATATTGGTGAAAGATAAAATAAGGAAACTTGAGGATTAAGGAAAGTAGATGAAAATCTAGAGGCATTAGTTTTTTGGAAAACTTTATTTTGGAAGGCTGATTTGAAAACGATTTGATGAATTATATCAGGTCTTGCGATCAAATTAATTATGGGATACTTTTTCAAGTCTTCGGGATTCATATCCAAGTAGTTGGCGGTACTTTCCCAAAATATCATACGAGGTGTCACTCAACCGATTTTATGATATTCGGTTTCCTTATTCCTTGTGGCCTTGAATTTCATTTTGGTATTTAATTAAACCTCAAATAATACAGTTACGAATGATATTTAAGCTTTCATTTTCTAAGGAAGCGACTGACGGATTTTTTATTCTTAGAAGGATATTTCTTCATAATTGAGTCGTCGCTGTTCTTTCTCTCCCAACGCTCCTGCGTATGGGTTTGTGATTATTCATTCAGTTATTGAATGATTACACACTCTGCTTATGCTGTGGAATTCATCGATTATTCGAGTGTGTTGATTTATTGCGTCCGAAGACAACAACCTAGTGTTACAGACGGTGTCATAGGAAGAAATCTTCTTTATTCTTCATTGAAACTCAGTTCTCAGGAGGAGACTGCATTAGAACTCGGGAGGAGTTCTGTTGATCGTGGGCAAGGGGATATACACAAATTCCAGGAGGAGTCATCAATAACAAAGGGATCTTGTCGCTTTTAGATCTCGGGAGAGATCGATCTCAAGTCGAGGGGAGCTTGCAAAAACAGTTTCATTGGGGAAGTTAGGAAGTGGCGGCGACAAAGATAAAAGAGAGTCTTTATTTGTTTAAATCCGTTTGTCTTGTAACTTTGTAAACTCGTGAAATAATTTTATATCTGGGCGTGGCCCCACAGACGTAGGCGAATTGCCGAACTGCGTTACCAACCTCCTGTCTCTTTAATTTTTGTATATTTATAATTGTCCATCATTGCATTAATTATCGGTGTCACACGAAACACTCTGTGTGACATCGCATAACTGATCTTAATCTTTCAACATGTTTTATGACAATGAGAACATTTTAGATTTTTTTTATCCACGCCTATTTTTGTGGATCGATTTTGTCCTTTTTGAGGAGGCTTTTGTTTTGATATCATGGCTGAAGCATCAGAATTGCTTGAATCCCATTTTAAAGTTGCTTAACGAATTACTTCTCTTCGAACAAGAGCATAACATTCTTCTAATTCTAGAACAGGATCTTTGCGAAGAATTTCTCCCTGAATTTGCTCAAATACTCCATCTAAGCCAACAAAAAAATATGAACTCGAAGACGATCAATAGCTCCTCGATATGTAACAATGTCTTCGGTATCATTCATGACTATTTTATCACAATGATCTATATCACGAAAAATTTTAGTTAGTTCTCTCATCTCTGTAATATTCAAATAAGAATTTACCACTTTGTATGGTAGTAAAAACCTTCTGGTTTAGAGTGGAAACTCTAAATTCATCGCTTCCGTTATAAAAGTCCTTTGACACAGCATTCCAGGGGTCATAGGCGGTTGGTAATTGCAAATATCTCTTCATGATTTCAGGGGTCATAGACATCAATAAGCATCGCTTGACTTTCTGATTATCGACATACCACTTCTCATACCCTTCATCTGTTTCTTTGGGTATTTTTGTTGCATCTGGAATGAACGAGAGTTTTTCTCGTTCTGCAAGGTGCATTTCCATCAGTTGTAACCAGGTGTCATAATTTAATTCATTTAGAGTTATTCCTCCATTAAATATACTTTCAAATTGAATAATAACAAGATTGAGATGTCATCACTTTCTTGTGTGTAGAGGTGCTAATAGCGAGAAGGTTTGTTCGTGGGTTCTTCTCTAACTAACAGATCTTTCAACAGAGGATACTGATCTTGATGTGCTCCGTAGGCCCATCACACGGTCCCAAGCCCGGGCACACAATTTATCTAACTTATATTCTCACACATTTTTGTCTTTTGCAGGAGATGAACTATATGATGGCTTGGAACACACCCTTGGCGACTTAACGTGGGAGATCGAGGCTATAGACAAGAATCAACCAAGGCACGTCATTGCATGGAAGACAAGGATTGAAGATCAAGAAGCTCACATGGGAATTTGTCTTCCCGAGCATTGATTTAAGTAACCTTTTTATTTTAAACACTTACACGGCAAACATTGGCCTGTTTGTGACAATTATTATATGCATGCATGTTAGGCATTTAGGGTTAGATGTATGCTAGGATAGAAGGTGACTTGGTTTCAGTTTAACTCACATGAAGTGCTTGGAATTTGCATGGCTTGCATGGGAAGCTCGGCCGCGCGCGCCAAGATCAATGGCCGAGATGAAGCATTCAATTGAAGCATTCTTTACCCGATTTGGCCATACCAAGTGCTGCCCCTTGAAGATGCTTGTTGCTCTTACCACTTTTGGAGAAAACATGAATCATTGACTTGGCTTTCAGTTGGCCTTTGATCAACCTAAACACAGGACATATTGGCCGCCCAAATCTCCACCTATGGCCGAACACATGGCACTCCAATGAAGTTCAAACTTAAACCTAAAGCGAGCCACCCTTATGACTATAAATCATGGCTATTAGTGCTTGTATTTCGGTTGTTGATGAAATAAGAATATCGACTGTTTCTTTTAAAGAAAAAAAAACCTCTTTAAGTGAAGCTTCAAGGTAAGTGTCTCGGTTGCACATAATTGAGGGAGTTGCACCTCTATTTCCTTCAAGCATGGTTGCTTGCAAGGATCTCATTTTCACTCTCCACTCTTTTGAGAGTTGGAAACAAGTAGGGAGTGGCCAAACCGGTTCCTCCTAGTCGAGATTCTTTCCTTGGAAAGAATGCTTTGCCGAAAGCCTTAAAACATTGTTTATCTACTGACTTGAGGTTTTGTTGCACATTTTCTTTTCCACAAACTATTTGGACTATATCTTCCATAGTCACACACCTCACTTACAACACAAGCGTCACATAAATTTTTGTTTCATTTAAAGCTCTTTTGCTTATTCAACTTTGGCCATCATTTGAGATCTCCTCAGCTTGGCCGAGCACCAAAGGAACTAACGATATTTCCTTATGTTCTAGTGACATTTGCAGAGCTATACCATAACATTAGCGAGAAGGTTTGTTCGTGGGTTCTTCTCCAACTAACAGATCTTTCAACAGAGGATATTGATCTTGACTTGGGCGGCGCAAATATGATCGTGGAAACGGCTTTCAAGCGATCATGTAGCGACCCTAACACTGTACCCTTATTTTTTCGTATTATTTTTTTTTATACCTACAACTTTAAACCTAACGTTCAAGCGGAAATAATACTTTAAAAATTGAATTCGTTTTTGTTTATGCTTTTAAACCATTTAACGAACTTAAAAACAATTTAAATAAAACTTAAAACAATATATTAAAACATTTAAAAACAAAGAAAAACAATCGGCTGAGGAAAGGAGGGCAAAAGGGAAAATTCCCCTTGAAAATATAGGGGCGATCGATCGCCAGTCATAAAAGGGAGGGGCAATCATGCGCTGTGGTGAACGATCGCCTCGCGATCGTTCACCAGGCGATCGATCGCCCACCTTTGGGCGATCAATCGCCACACGCTCTGGAGTTTTTCCAGAGCGTGGCGATCCCCTTGGCTCATGATCGCCCCTCTTGGCAACTGTTCGCCAAGTGTTCTGCCTCCCTTAATTTTCTTCTTTCTTTCCTCTTCACCTGCACACACTTCTACCTCACATCTTTCCCTTAAACTTTAACACAAATCACACCATAAACGTGTAACATACAATAGCTTAAACCTCACCTCTTTTCACATTTCGTCGCTCACCCAATAAACGACTCAAAACATATTTAAAACATAACCCAATTTCATAAAAACGAATTGCGTGGTTCGGTTTAAAAACTAAACAAAACCCTACGAAATTCAATAATCCAGCAGTTCATCAAACGATAATTTTTAACAAAACATTTTATAACTATCAATCCATTATCCAGATCCAAACAACCTAAAATGTATTTAGCTATACAATTAACCTATCTAATCCACCGTTAACCCAAATATCCCCAAAAACCCTTAAAACACAAACATACACCCCCCATGGGTCGGGTTAAGCATCGACTGCGCCAGCACACCCCGCGAGCCATCCTCTGTCAACTGCATCACTCCTCGGGTGGAGGGATCTCGTCCTCACCTAAGTCAAGATCACCTACACCATACAGACAATCTATGAGATAAAAATCTCACCAAGTTCTACGTAAATGCAATGCATGCTGTGCATATGAGTTCGTAAGTCATGCAACATTTTCTTATCTTTACATAGGTTGTCATCAAGATCTCAACCCTCTAAATGGAGAGGGCACATCCTGCGGTTGGACAACCCTTTTCACCTAGAGGAGGGGGGTACATGCTTGCAACACGCACAGTCATGCCTGAGCCCCACCTCGCATGACCATAAACATACATCAATTCATATTAGATGTGGTATTGTGACAGACCCGTAATCGATCCACACAATAGATCAATAGCCCCCTTTCAGGCCACATCGCCATTTTCTTTAAAACAAAGTACGGAAACTCATTTTCATGCTCTTTCAAAATACGTGATGCGTGAACAACTAAACCTAACTACTCAACCAAGGCAATTTAAACAAACACTTCACCAAAACTCCTCGAGACGACATCGACGTACGGTGTAGGCCAATCGACCAAAGTAAGTCACGAGAACTTACCTCGTGTCCGTAGAAATTCAAGCTCCGTCCACGAGCGTTCACCTAAGGCAATTCCACAATATTATCGTTAAAACGAGTTTAAACTATTAAACGTCCAAAATTAACGAAACCTTAACTAAAGAAATTTTCCTAAATTTCTAACTTAACAAATCGAGGCATTCTAACAAACAATTAACGCTCGATACCTTGAACCACCAATAACGAGCTTTTCTAAAAATTCCTAATTCCTCGAATTTTTAACTTTACTCTCAAATCAATTTAATTTCGTTCAACAACGTTCAATACTTCCATTATATCCTCCAACACGATAAACCTATCAATCTCGAACCATAATTCACGATTTTAACGAAACCCTAAACGAACCTTAATTGTTTAAACTCCGTAAAAACCGAAACAAACTTTACTAAAACCTTAGAATCGTACCTAGGTTCGAGTTTGGGGAAGAAATCGCGAAGAATCGAGACGAACGGAGGAGGAATCGGACGTTGGCGTGAGAAATCGCCGGAGGAAGAAATGTTGCCGCGGGGAGGGTAAAAAAAACGCAAAGAGAGAGAGAGATCGTGAGTGGGGAAGAAGAAGAGAGAATTTGATTTTTAATTAAATTTGACTTTGTAAATTACATTTTTGCCCTTCCTTTGATTTTCTATTTGTTTCGTCCTTCGTTTCGTTAATTGTCTAACGATTCGGTTTCTCCAAATCTCTTTATTTCGCTAATAAATCAAACTTATTACTAGGGTTCTATTAAAACTGTATGTTCGTGATTCGGACCTTGTTTACTATTTTTACTACAACGTCCTTTAAATTACGATAAACGTAATTCTCGTAAAACTAGCGTTAAATTCCTAAAATTCTCGAAATTTTCTTCAAATCCTTATAAATTATTAGGATTATAATAACGTCTTCTTTTTGCGAAATGGACTTGATTTGACATATTTACAAAAAATACCATTAACATTAAAATATAAATATTCTGTACAGCTGGGTATTACAGATCATGTCGGTCTTCTCGTGACGGCGACCGCGGCAAGCAGCCAAACAATGGCGAGAGATGCAACAACAGTGAGTGGTGTGACAAAGTTGGAGTGTTTGAAGGAGATTTCCTCTAAAAAGAGTTTTTCATAAAAAATTTTAATGTTTTGGAATAATGGATCTGGAGATTTCCTCCTGTAAACTCGGGTACCAACTTGAAATGTAAGATTCCCTTTTTTTCATAAAATTTTTAAGAGAATTTACAAGAATTTATACATAAATATTTACTATTTTAAAATATTCTACATATATTGGGATTTCAATCAACTTCCCAAATTATATCAAGTCCCTAATTTTTAGAGATTTCAACAAGACCATGCAACGCTTTGTAATTAAATAATTTTGAATATCATCAAATAGAACAACTACAAACTAGTCTATATACACTTGACTCCATTGAGTTTGTAACACCCGGTTCTATCGAACCAATTTCCTATTCTTTTTTATTAATGGTACACTTTATATGATAATAATAAATGTAGGGTTAATGGGTGACTAGGCAAGGGCATAAAGGTAATTGGAAATTTGAAAGTGGATAACGTATTTAAGGAAAGGGGTTTTAGGTTTAATGCATTGTAGCCGCCACTATTTCTCATTTTCTCTCTCGGCCTTCAGCTCTCCAGCAGAAACCTCTGGGCGATTTCTTTCTTGCTCGATTCTCTTTCAACCTAGGTAAGTTTTTCCTCATTTCTCTTGTGTTTAAGTAGTTAGGTAACTGATGTAGTGCAATGTGAGAAATTTCGAGGATACTGAGATTGAGGGTAGGTTCAGGTTTTAGTGATAAATGGGAATGCTCGGGTAGTAGAGTTTCTAACTAGAGTCCTCGAACTTTTGTTTGATTCTTGGTGAAGTTTAGTGAAGGTTTGATTGATGTTCTATTATGAACCTAGGTGAGCGAGCTTCTAAGGTAGCTTACAGCCGAGCGATTTCCAGGAGACCAGGTAAGTGAAGTATGCTTGTGCCTTCGGGCCTACATCACAAAACATTAGGATTTTATTTACTTGAATGTGTCTGTATGTTATGCATCATATTTTAAAAGTATACGAAAATGAATTTGAATGCATGTTGGCATGGTAAGGAATGAACATAATGAAACAGCTATGGAATCAGATTTACTGTTAAGGGAAATAATCCGCCCCTTAATGAGACAGTGGATATTTAGACTTTGGAAAATTTGATCTGCTTCCCATCGAACAAGGGGATCGGAATTAGCTATGTGAATCAGATTTACTGTTAAGGGAATTAATCCGCCCCTTAATGAGTCAGTGGATATTTATATTTTGGGAAAGTTGATCCAACTCCTAATTTCACAGGGGGATCTGAACAGAAATGATGCATGAACAACTGAGATGAGAAAGTAGAAATTGCATGTTTAGGAATTCATATTTCAGCATTTCATTTCATTACTGCCTTACTTACTTAGCATTAGGCTAATAGATGAGTTTTGTGATGTAGGTGAAGAAGTGACAGCAGGTGTGTTTACTGAGTTTGCTGAGAACTAGACTGGTTGGAGAAGTGCTTCTATGTAACAATTTGGCAGTTGATGGGGCGGTTTAACTGATGTCAGTTGGTGTGAAGGTTTAGTTGACAATGTTTCAATTTAAGTATGTTGAGTTTTCATGACAGTAGTGGTTTCAATATTTGAATACGTTTTTGAGATTTTTCTGATAATAGTATTATGTTGGGTTTTAATGTTGGTTCTTACTGGATTTTGAGTAATGCAATGATTTGAATTGTTTCTGAATGGTTTCAGTGAAGTAAGTAAATTCCTTTATGTAGTTAAAGTTGTGTTTGTATAGCAAGGAGTAGTTGAAATGTCGCCCTGTTCTCTATCGGTAGATGATGTCTATTGGCAGATGTTGAGTTGTTATTCTGTTGTCTATCGGAAGATGTCTTCAGTAAAGCCATCGGATGATGTCTTCAGTAAAGCCATCGGATGATGTCTTCAATAAATTCATCGGATGATGTCTTCAGTGAAAGCCATCGGAAGATATAAGTAGAAAGCTTGTCATTTTGTGATCGGGTGATGTCGAGTGTTAAACCCATCAGACGATGTAGGATGTAAATTTTTCGTTTAGTGATCGGTGGATGTCGTGTATTAAACCTATCGGATGATGTAGTAGAAGTTTTGTCGTTTAGCGATCGGTTGATGTCGTGTATTAAACCTATCGAATGACGTGGTAAAAGACTTGTCGTTTTGTGGTCGGCAGAGGCTGGATGAACGAATCATCTGGCTGACGTCATCGGTAGATGCGAGTAACAAAACTTGTCGTTTTGCAATCGGTTGAGGTTGGATAATTGATTCATCTTGCTGACGTCATCTGTGGAAGCCTTCGGTTTGTTTCTGTTCTTCTCGTTGACTTTGTTCAGCGGATGATGTGTTTGACTTTTATAAACTTTAAGTATTTCATGCCTAAGCCTTCATCTCTTCCAGCCGAATTATTTTCTTAATATTTTAATTGATTATTCAAACACTGTTTTATAGTTTTGCTTAACCTTGCTTTGCTCAAAGATTTTCCGCTGCAAGTTTTTTTTTATGTTTTTAGCAAACGTTCAAATTTGACTTTCGAACAAAGTTTTAAATTTGGTCCGAAATTTTCTTAGTTATGTTCGGGTTTATGAGTAACAAACCGGGTTCAGAAAACTCGAGGCGTTACAGTATGGTATCAGAGACATTCAGTTAAACCGTTCAAAAGATTACTCATCAGTGTCAATCGTTGCATGGAAGTACTTCAACAACTGTAAGTGTTTGTGTTAACCTTAGTTAATAGATATTTAGGTGTGTAATTAACCCTGTACAGGAATTTAGTACAATGGCCAGACCCCCAGGGAGACCTAGAGTGCCAAGAGAAATGTCAAATGTGAGAGGTGAAGAGGAGCCTAGTGTGATTAGGCAGCTAACAGATTCAGTGCGTCAGCAAACTGATTTAGTGCGCCAACAGTCTGATCAACTAGCAGTACTGTTGAACCGAGTAGTACAAGGAAGTGCCAACTCGGGTTCTAGCAATGAACATTCTGGAGATAGATTCCGGAGACTAAGAGCACCCACGTTTGATGGACAGTCATCTGATCCAGTTATTGCTGAAGGATGGCTTAGGAAGATTGAAAATATGTTTAGGTGTGCCAACATTGGAGAAGGAGACAAGGTCACGTTGGCAACATTTCACTTGGCTGGTGAAGCTCAACTCTGGTGGGAAACAATAGAGACCACCACTGATGTTTTGGCGATGCCTTGGTCACAGTTCAAGGACGTTTTCTATGAGAAGTATTTTAACAGCACAGTCCAAACCGCGAAGAAATTGGAGTTTCTGAACTTAAAGCAGACAGGGTCTGTGGCCGAGTACAGTAGGCAATTTGAGTCCTTGTCCAGGTTTGCTGGACATTTTGCTCACAAGGACGAGGATAAATTGTTCAAATTTGTGCATGGACTGAAGCTAGAAATCTACCGAGGGGTTAAATTTTATCGTATTAAAGGCTTGACATTCAGTGAGGTTGTGTCCACTGCTCTGGAAGTGGAAGAAGCTGAAAGGAAGTGTGCTGGACCAAAAGAGGTCCCGCAAAGGTTTATCCAGCCACACCAACAAAGAGGAACGAAGAGGCCAAGCGAGGGCCAAAATAGCCAAGGAACAGGAGGGAAGATACAGAATGTCCGGAAATTTTCCCAGTGTCCTAAGTGTTTGAAGAACCACCCGGGCTAATGCAGACTGGGCTTTGAGAAGTGTTTCAACTGTGAGGAGGTTGGACACACGTTCAAAGAATGCTTGAAGCCTAGAATCACCAGATGCTACAATTGTAACAAGGTCGGCCATATTAGCAGAGACTGTCCAGTTCCTAAGAGTGGCCCTGCTATGATTAAACCGAGGATATTCTCCATGATGGAGTCGGGTGATGAAGACAGCCTGCAGTGGTGTCAGGTACTATATTGATCAACTTTGTGCCTGCTTTTACTTTAATAGATTCTGGTGCAACGCATTCGTTTATAGCATCTGCATTTGCTGTTAAGTTAGATGTACAGTTCACCCCTTCTATGCATGTGTTTAATGTTGCATTACCCTCTGGTGAACGCATGCACTCTAACCAAGTGATGCTTGACAGTGATGTGTTAGTGGGGAACGTAAGTCTACCTGCTGATCTTATTATTATGGATATAAAGGGATTTGATGTAATCCTAGGAATGGACTGGTTGTTTAAACACCACGCCACAATTGATTGTAGGACTGGAATATTTAGCTTCCAACCCCCTGGTAATTTGAAACATACCTTTCAAGCTTCAAAAAAGAGTAAGAAAATGTCTGTAATGACTTCTATTAACACTAGACCTTCCCTATGTGGAGAGTATTTGTGCTTCTTAGCTAGTGTTTTAGACACAACTTGTAGGAAAAGCAAATCCTCAAATGTCTTAATTGTCCAAAACTTTCCTGAAGTATTTCTAGATGACCTTCTTGGTTTACCACCAGATAGGGAAATTGAATTTGTTGTAGATGTTTACCCCGGCGCCGAGCCTGTATCTAAAAATCCATATAAACTAGCACCTACAGAACTTAAGGAATTAAAGAAGCAATTGGAGGATCTGTTGGAGAAAGGGTTCATACGCCCCAGCTTTTCACCGTGGGGTGCGCCTGTCCTTTTTGTCAAAAAGAAGGATGGATCGATGCGGATGTGCGTTAACTATCGAGAACTAAATAAGTTAACTGTCAAGAACAAGTATCCATTGCCGAGGATTGATGATTTATTCGACCAACTTAATGGTGCAAGAGTTTTCTCTAAGATTAACCTTAGGTCCGATTATTACCAATTGAAGGTTAAATCTGAAGATATCCCAAAGACTGCCTTTCGCACAAGGTATGGACATTATGAGTTTTTGGTTATGTCCTTTGGATTGACAAATGCACCAGCAGCCTTTATGGATCTTATGAATAGGGTGTTTCATGAATACTTGGATAAGTTTGTCATAGTGTTTATCGATGATATTTTAATCTATTCCCGTTCCAAGGATGAGCATGCTAGGCACCTGACCTTGGTGTTGGAAGTATTAAAACAGCGCCAACTATATGCCAAGTTTTCTAAGTGTGAACTTTGGTTGGACCAAGTTCACTTTTTAGGACATGTTATCTCTGGGGATGGAATATCTGTCGATCCAGCTAAGGTTCAAGCAATTAAGGAATGGCCCCAACCGAGGAATGCTACAGATATCATGAGTTTTCTTGGACTTGCAGGGTATTACAGAAAGTTCATTGAAAGATTTTCGAAGATTGCCTGTGACAGCCCGAAACCGGGACCCGATCGGAGTCCGGGATCGGAGCCATCACTCCGGGACAGATAACGGAAAAACGGGGACTATTTTGTTTTGAACAGATCGGTCAAAACAGAGAACATTATACTTTTAAAATGTTTACAGGGGGGGAGAGTTCTCTGGAGTCAAAAACAAACGGGATACAGTTGGCTGAAATACATAAGTGAATAACAGAAGAGAAGCAGAAGAAAAGAAAACAAAAATAAACAAAACTGGCGGGAGGCTTCGGCAGATAACGTGGCCGGAAGATGAAGGCAGCAGATAGAATCGGCAATTGCGACGACGTCGTCGGAAGGTGAGTGATGACGTCAGGCGGAAGATTAAAACTATCGGTGGATGTAAACTACACTGGGCAGAAGATGTCAATTAAGACAAAACGGATGACGTCAGCCGGAAGATGGATGACGTCAACCGGCAGATGCAAACAGCGAACGTAACCGGCAGAAGGTGATGACGTCAGCCGGAAGATGGGTGACATCATCGGAAGATGCTCTGAAATAAATGGAATCGGCAGGAGGTGATGACGTCAGCCGGAAGATGGGTGACGTCATCGGAAGATGCAGATAGCAATTGAAATCGGAAGATGAAAACCTAAGGCAGTAACACCGTTTGGCGGTGGATGGGAATAAGACAAAACATGTACAGTATCTATCGGTAGATGTATTCAAAATTCTTACCGGAAGGTGAAATCGGCAGATATGATTTTAAAGACAGAATTTACAACTTTCAACAGGAAGACATACGAACAGAGGGCATAAAACAGAACGCTTAGAAGTCTCAGATTCCTTCGAACCAGTTCAAAACATGGTTCTTGAACACAACAGAAAGCATGACAGAAGTTCAAAGGATTTCACTATACATAGAAAGCTCTAATACCAGAGA
The DNA here is from genome assembly GCA_022432975.1 of Begonia masoniana. NCBI lineage: Eukaryota > Viridiplantae > Streptophyta > Magnoliopsida > Cucurbitales > Begoniaceae > Begonia > Begonia masoniana. Next base: position 71,755,984 of record CM039502.1, read on the forward strand.
CTTTTCGTGTACAGACTACAGAGAATGTTCCAAACTATTTGAGAACACATCAGAACGTAATTCAACTGTCAGATACAGCAGAAGCAGAATGCATAAAAGACATAAACCTTCAATGCCTGATTCTAAACAAGACTGTTAAGCATACTTCACAATTGACAGATACTTTACAATTGACAGATTTAAAGAGGCAAACTGCATGCATGTTCCCAAAACCAGAATCATCCATGCACAGAATAACAGAAAGTATCCCAAACAATTCCAGAATACTTTAGAATATAACTGAACTGAATTGTCAAGTACAGCGGTTTCAAAAACTTAGACATCAGACCTATACATTGTTTTAAAGTCTGAAAATCAGTACGGAATATGACATATACTTGCAGAGTTTCTTCAAAGGAAGGGTTTTACAACCAAACCATAATTTTCCAGAAGACTTTACAAAATAGACATTTCAGGAAACTTAAACCTTTATGCCTGACTGCAGCAGCCAACCCCCATGAGCTCGAGCCATCAACTACATCAGATCATCATTTTGAGGCACAAGGTCCTCGGTTTCAGGTTCGGTACCTACATCAGAGAGTTCACCTATGAGTCTAAAACTCAGTAAGGACATAATCAGAATGCAGTGATGCAAAATGCTATGCATGCAGATTTTCAGAAATGCGGTGACAGAACAGAACATTCAGTTTCAGTGGCAGAAGAATTAAGTGGGGCTTATAGGGGAACTGGTTCAGTAGGTGCACTATCAGGCACGGCAGTTTTCAGATTCCCAGGGAGGGATAAAACCAGAGGGTCCTTGCCAGAGACAATATTTTCAGATTCCCAGGGAGGGATAAAACCAGAGGGCCAGTCCCCGTCCCGCACTTAACCAGTACATTACAGACAGTCAGATTTTATCTTATTTAGTTTCAAACCGTGTACAGAAATCAGTTTTTGCATGGATTTTCAGTAAAACGTGTATGCATGACATTCTCAGTGCCTGAACCTATAACAGCAGACATCAAAAATAACAGGGCATATTATGAGACAGAAAATGGACAACTCAGAACGTGAACCGAACAGACAACACAGAACACAAACTGAACAGAAGCTATAACAGTTCTACCCAAAACTACCTGACAGAACAGGAACCCTAGTACCTCGGTGATGTAGGGCCTTAAGGGCCAACCTACGGTTATGAACTTACCTGTTTGCAGCGGTGTCTGATGCTCGAATGTTTCTGGAGTGCTCTGACCTGTAGTATGCATGTAAAAGAATTAAATAAGCTGCAAAAGCTAACAAACAACTTGTTGGATATGCAGCAAGCTCATGTCAACTCATTAGAAAACACACTAACGTGTTTTCATCCAAAACAGAGAGTTTTCACAGAAACAATATTCCTAAACCTCAGTGAAAACCCGCATTAAACTTGTCCAAAATCGATAACCTTAGTAGGTGATTACCTTTGTTGGAGAGACAGAAAGAAATCAGGAAAAGGATTAAGGTTAAAAATCGTTGCTGGTCGCCTGGAAAAGAGAAAACAGAAGGGGAGGTAGAAGTGAGCTTCACGTAGGAGGAAGAGAAGACATATCTTCTTCAACAAGTTGCCACTTGGCACTCATCCATTGGTTTGCTTCCACCTACCCTAATTACTTCCACATTTACCCTTCCATTAGCTTTTAACCTAATTGACTTGTTTTGATTACACTTAGTTTGGTTTTCCCTTAAACATTCCATCATTTTAACCAAAATATTCATTGTATTAATATAATATTAATCCCGTTTAAACGATCCGGGAAAAACTATTACATGGCAAAAATGCCGGGTGTTACATTCCACCCACCTTAACAAAAATTTTGTCCTCAAAATTTGCCTATGCAAAGAGGTCAGGATATTGGGCCCTAACATCTTCTTGTCTTTCCCATGTGGCTTCCTCCACACCATGATTGCGCCATAAAACTTTCACCAACGGGACTACTCTGTTGCGCAATACTTTGAGTGACATATCCAATATCTGTATAGGCCTTTCTTCATATGTCAGCGTCGGCATGATATCAAAATCCACCTGTTTCACGATCTGAGTTGGATCTCGTACACGTTTTCTCAGCATCGAAACATGGAAGACATTGTGAACTCCATCCATTGACGCTGGTAGTTGTAGTCTGTAGGCCATGTTCCCAATCCTCTTCAAAATGGGAAAAGGCCCAATAAACCTTGGGCTTAACTTCCCTTTCTTGCCAAACCTCATCACGCCTTTGAAAGGTGACACCTTTAAAAACACTTCATCACCTTCGGCAAACTCCAAGTCTCTTCTCCGATGGTCTGCATAGCTCTTCTGTCGACTTTGTGCAGCTTGGATTCTTTGCTTGATTGCCGTTATTACTCCAGACATCTGTTGTAGTATCTCGGGGCCGATAAGCTTGGTTTCCCCAACTTCATCCCAACACAATGGAGATCTACACTTTCTGCCATAAGTGCTTCATATGGAGCCATGCCGATGGTAGCCTGATAGCTATTGTTGTAGGCAAACTCCACAAGTGGCAAATATCTACTCCAAGGAGCATGAAGTTCCAGCACGCACGCCCTTAACATATCCTCCAATGTCTGAATCGTTCTCTCAGATTGTCCATCCGTCTGTGGGTGAAACGCCGTGCTGAAGTCCAGTCTAGTGCCCAAGGAGCTTTGCAAGCTTTTCCAAAACCTGGAAGTGAATCTAGGATCTCGGTCCGAAACGATTGACACCGGAATACCATGCAGCTTGACAATCTCACTAATATATAGTTCTGCGTACTGATCCATGGAGTACGTTGTCTTTACAGGTAGAAAGTGGGCTGACTTCGTCAATCTGTCCACTATGACCCAAATGCTATTATGGCCTTTTGCTGTTCTTGGAAGGCCAACAACAAAATCCATCGTTATATTCTCCCACTTCCATTCGGGAATCGGAAGAGGCTGAAGCGTTCCACCTGGTCGTTGATGCTCAGCTTTGACCTGTTGACATATCATACAAGACTCCACATACTTGGCCACTTCATTCTTCATATTCGGCCACCAGAAGTGAAGTTTCAAGTCTTGGTACATCTTCGTGCTACCAGGATGTACAGAGAAAGAAGATGAGTGGGCTTCCGACAAGATGTCCTTCCGTAACTCTTCATCTTTCGGAACATATCACCTATCTTTGAACTTCAGAATACCGTCTGCCGAGTAACTGAAATCGGAAGAGGCCATAGGTAACTTGCTCACAATATCAGCCATCTCTTTTGAATTGGTCTTCTGGGCCTCTTTAATTCGGTCCAGAACGGTTGGCCGTAACGTTAGATTTGCCAGCATGGCCGATAGTTTAGAAACTACCTCCAGTTCAAACTTCTGGATCTCTGCCCTCAAAGGCAGTGAGATGGTAGCCAAGGCCGGTTGTATAGTAGACGGCGTCCTGCTCAACGCATCGGCTACCACATTGGCTTTCCCCGGGTGGTATTTAATCTCAATATCGTAATCTTTCACGAATTCTAACCACCGCCTTTGCCTCATATTCAACTCTTTCTGAGTAAAGATGTACTTCAAACTCTTGTGATCAGAAAACACCTCGCAAGATTGTCCATATAGGTGGTGTCTCCATACCTTCAACGCAAACACAACTGCCGCTAATTCAAGGTCATAAGTAGGGTAGTTTTGCTCGTGGTTTTTCAATTGTCGGGATGCGTAAGCCACCACTTTCCCTTCTTGCATTAATACACATCCCAATCCAATCTTGGACGCATCACAATATACGCTGAATTTGCCATCTTCGGTTGGCAACACTAGTAGAGGAGCCGTGGTTAATTTTCGCTTGAGTGTCTGAAAGCTTCCTTCACATGCTTCAGACCACCTGAACTTGATGTCCTTCTTTGTTAAGCTGGTCATAGGCTTAGCTATCACAGAAAATCCCTTGATGAATTTCCTGTAATAACCAGCTAGTCCGATAAAGCTCCGTACCTCGCTTGCATTCCTCGGCCTTGGCCAGTCTCTTACAGCCTCAATCTTGGCCGGGTCCACAGATACTCCTTCCGTAGACACCACGTGGCCTAGGAAATTAATCTTGTCCAACCAGAATTCACACTTTGATAGTTTGGCAAACAATTGATGCTGTTTTAGAGTCGACAGCACAATAGCCAAGTGCTCCTCATGTTCCTCTTCAGTCCGAGAATAAACCAGGATGTCGTCGATGAAGACGATTACGAATTTGTCCAAGAACTCCTGGAATACCCTATTCATCAAGTCCATAAATGCCGCGAGGGCATTAGTCAACCCGAACGACATCACCAAGGACTCGTAATGCCCGTACCGGGTCCTGAAGGCAGTCTTTGAAATATCATTTGCTTTGACCTTCAACTGGTAATATCCGGAGCGCAAGTCAATCTTTGAGAATACCCGAGCCCCTTGTAGCTGGTCAAATAAATCGTCGATTCTTGGCAACGGGTACTTATTCTTAATCGTCAACTTGTTCAACTCACGGTAGTCAATACACATTCGTAGGGACCCATCCTTCTTCTTAACAAATAATACGGGGCACCCCACGGAGAGAAGCTAGGGCGTACAAAACCCTTGTCCACTAACTCTTTCAGTTGAGTCTTCAATTCCTTCAGCTCGATTGGTGCCATACGGTACGGATTCTTCGACACTGGTTCCGCACCTGGGTATACGTCAATTTCAAACTCGATTTCGCGATCAGGTGGTAACCCCGGTAAGTCATCTAAGAAAACCTCAGGAAAGTCTCGGACTACCGGAATATTTTGAAGTTCCACCTCACCTTGCCTTCGTATGTCTATTACATGGGCTAGAAATCCAATGCACCCTGACTTCATTAGCCATTGAGCTTTTATGGAAGATATAACAGGCATACGGCGTTTCTCCGGTACTGCCTGATAAGAGAATTCCACTTCATTCGGGCGTTTAAATGACACTAGTCCGGACCTACAGTCGATGGTGGCATGATGTCTAAACAGCCAGTCCATCCCCAGAATGACATCGTACCCTTTCATACCGATGACGATAAGGTCGGCGTACAACTTATGGTTTCCTACTGACACTATATCACCCCTTACAACCTGCTCGGAGTGCATAAACCCTCCAGACGGTAGCATAATGCTATAGGGCTGATCTGACGACGTACTAAAAAGCTTTTCTCTAACCACAAAATCCACAGCCACGAAGGAATGGGTGGCCCCCGTGTCCCACAAAGTATAAGCAGGCGCGTTATTTATTAAAATCGTACCAGTAATTGCCGTGTGCAGATCAGCATCATCAACATCTTCCATCATTGCAAACACTCTCGGTACGGCTTGACCTGCTCTGGTGTCGGGTATTGGGCAATCCCGAACAAGATGGCCTCCTTTGCCACATCGGAAACATTGGCCGGTAGCAAGTCTGCATTCTCCTTTGTGAGGCTTCTGGCAATGTGGACATATAGTGGGCTGAGGAGCTCCCATCGGTCTCTTTCCCTTGTCCTGGTAAGTAAGGGCCTCGTTGGGCCTCTTAACGCCCCTGTTTTGTTGCTGTTGAGGTTGAAAATTCTGGCCTCTCTGCTGTTGCTGCTGTTGAGGAACATTTCTAATAATTCCTCTTGGTGGATCTCTCTGTCTCTGGGACTTCATTTCTAAGGCCTCTAATTGGTAAGCCTTAGCCACCACCTTCACATACGGTGCCTCATCGAATCCCCCAATTGTAATTCCACATAACAAATCCATCTTCAGTCCTTGAATGAACTGATGTACCTTGTTCTCATCGGTAGCCACCATGTGTTCTGCATATCAGGATAAGGACTCGAATTTCTGGACGTATTCAGCCACTGAGCCATATTGTCGTAGCCGAGAGAATTCAAGCAATTTCTCCTTCCTTACTCCATGGTCAAAGTACTTTTCTTAGAATATTTTCTTGAACCCTTCCCAGCTTAATGCCATTGTAGTCGCTTGCACTGTGTCCCACCAGAATCCAGCACTTTCGGTGAGATAGAACGTGGCACAAATAACCTTCTTGTTGTCCTCCACGTCTGCATAACTGAACATCTTCTCCATAGCTCGAATCCAAGTTTCAGCACGGGTCGGGTCTGTAGACATTCCATCAAACGAAGGCGGCTGGAGTCGCCGGAATCTATCTCCACTGTTGTCTCGCGGAGCGTTTGCATGGTTCTCATTAATCCCATGGTTATTGTTCCTATCATCTTCCCGAGCCATCATGCGCTCGACAATGCGTGACTGTACCCCCACCAATTCGGTTAGCCTGTCAATGGCCCGAGAACTTTCACTTGATTCTTCCTGATGTCCTCTCACCATTTCTAAGAAATCCTATAAACAAAATAACCTAATTTAATAACAGAACTTTTACTGGAACTTTGACCACTTACAGTCGATGGAGCGATCTCACATGGCGGGCTGCGCAGTCAGACATTTCACAGAATCGATTTTAAAACCGTGTCTCTCTGATACCATAACTGTGACAGCCCGAAACCGGGACCCGATCGGAGTCCGGGATCGGAGCCATCACTCCGGAACAGATAACGAAAAAACGGGGACTATTTTGTTTTGAACAGATCGGTCAAAACAGAGAACATTATACTTTTAAAATGTTTACAGGGGGGGAGAGTTCTCTGGAGTCAAAAACAAACGGGATACAGTTGGCTGAAATACATAAGTGAATAACAGAAGAGAAGCAGAAGAAAAGAAAACAAAAATAAACAAAACTGGCGGGAGGCTTCGGCAGATAACGTGGCCGGAAGATAAAGGCAGCAGATAGAATCGGCAATTGCAACGACGTCGTCGGAAGGTGAGTGATGACGTCAGGCGGAAGATTAAAACTATCGGTGGATGTAAACTACACTGGGCAGAAGATGTCAATTAAGACAAAACGGATGACGTCAGCCGGAAGATGGATGACGTCAACCGGCAGATGCAAACAGCGAACGTAACTGGCAGAAGTTGATGACGTCAGCCGGAAGATGGGTGACGTCATCGGAAGATGCTCTGAAATAAATGGAATCGGCAGGAGGTGATGACGTCAGCCGGAAGATGGGTGACGTCATCGAAAGATGCAGATAGCAATTGAAATCGGAAGATGAAAACCTAAGGCAGTAACACCGTTTGGCAGTGGATGGGAATAAGACAAAACATGTACAGTATCTATCGGTAGATGTATTCAAAATTCTTACCGGAAGGTGAAATCGGCAGATATGATTTTAAAGACAGAATTTACAACTTTCAACAGGAAGACATACGAACAGAGGGCATAAAACAGAACGCTTAGAAGTCTCAGATTCCTTCGAACCAGTTCAAAACATGGTTCTTGAACACAACAGAAAGCATGACAGAAGTTCAAAGGATTTCACTATACATAGAAAGCTCTAATACCAGAGACCCTTCGTGTACAGACTACAGAGAATGTTCCAAACTATTTGAGAACACATCAGAACGTAATTCAACTGTCAGATACAGCAGAAGCAGAATGCATAAAAGACGTAAACCTTCAATGCCTGATTCTAAACAAGACTGTTAAGCATACTTCACAATTGACAGATACTTTACAATTGACAGATTTAAAGAGGCAAACTGCATGCATGTTCCCAAAACCAGAATCATCCATGCACAGAATAACAGAAAGTATCCCAAACAATTCCAGAGTACTTTAGAATATAACTGAACTGAACTGTCAAGTACAGCGGTTTCAAAAACTTAGACATCAGACCTATACATTGTTTTAAAGTCTGAAAATCAGTACAGAATATGACATATACTTGCAGAGTTTCTTCAAAGGAAGGGTTTTACAACCAAACCATAATTTTCCAGAAGACTTTACAAAATAGACATTTCAGGAAACTTAAACCTTTATGCCTGACTGCAGCAGCCAACCCCCATGAGCTCGAGCCATCAACTACATCAGATCATCATTTTGAGGCACAAGGTCCTCGGTTTCAGGTTCGGTACCTACATCAGAGAGTTCACCTATGAGTCTAAAACTCAGTAAGGACATAATCAGAATGCAGTGATGCAAAATGCTATGCATGCAGATTTTCAGAAATGCGGTGACAGAACAGAACATTCAGTTTCAGTGGCAGAAGAATTAAGTGGGGCTTATAGGGGAACTGGTTCAGTAGGTGCACTATCAGGCACGGCAGTTTTCAGATTCCCAGGGAGGGATAAAACCAGAGGGTCCTTGCCAGGGACAATATTTTCAGATTCCCAGGGAGGGATAAAACCAGAGAGCCAGTCCCCGTCCCGCACTTAACCAGTACATTACAGACAGTCAGATTTTATCTTATTTAGTTTCAAACCGTGTACAGAAATCAGTTTTTGCATGGATTTTCAGTAAAACGTGTATGCATGACATTCTCAGTGCCTGAACCTATAACAGCAGACATCAGAAATAACAGGGCATATTATGAGACAGAAAACGGACAACTCAGAACGTGAACCGAACAGACAACACAGAACACAAACTGAACAGAAGCTATAACAGTTCTACCCAAAACTACCCGACAGAACAGGAACCCTAGTACCTCGGTGATGTAGGGCCTTAAAGGCCAACCTACGGTTATGAACTTACCTGTTTGCGGCGGTGTCTGATGCTCGAATGTTTCTGGAGTGCTCTGACCTGTAGTATGCATGTAAAAGAATTAAATAAGCTGCAAAAGCTAACAAAAAACTTGTTGGATATGCAGCAAGCTCATGTCAACTCATTAGAAAACACACTAACGTGTTTTCATCCAAAACAGAGAGTTTTCACAGAAACAATATTCTTAAACCTCAGTGAAAACCCGCATTAAACTTGTCCAAAATCGATAACCTTAGTAGGTGATTACCTTTGCTGGAGAGACAGAAAGAAATCAGGAAAAGGATTAAGGTTAAAAATCGTTGCTGGTCGCCTGGAAAAGAGAAAACAGAAGGGGAGGTAGAAGTGAGCTTCACGTAGGATGAAGAGAAGACATATCTTCTTCAACAAGTTGCCACTTGGCACTCATCCATTGGTTTGCTTCCACCTACCCTAATTACTTCCACATTTACCCTTCCATTAGCTTTTAACCTAATTGACTTGTTTTGATTACACTTAGTTTGGTTTTCCCTTAAACATTCCATCATTTTAACCAAAATATTCATTGTATTAATATAATATTAATCCCGTTTAAACGATCCAGGAAAAACTATTACATGGCAAAAATGCCGGGTGTTACATTGCCACACCCCTTACTAAGTTAACAAGGAAAAGTGTGAAGTATATATGGACTGATGAATGTGAGCATAGTTTCCAGATTTTGAAACAGAAACTGACCAATGCACCAATTTTAACCCTTCCAGTTGAAGATGGTAAGTTTAGCATTTACTGTGATGCTTCTAAAATTGGTCTTGGTTGTGTGTTGATGCAGGATGAAAAAGTAATAGCTTATGCCTCTAGACATTTGAAAACACATGAGAAGAACTATCCTACACATGACTTAGAATTAGCTGCAGTGGTATTTGCAATTAAGATTTGGAGGCATTACTTGTATGGACAACCTTGTGAGATATTTTCAGACCATAAAAGCCTAAAATATATTTTTACACAGAAAGAACTAAACATGAGGCAACGTCGATGGTTGGAATTTGTAAAAGACTATGATTTCGAGATTAAATATCATCCCGGCAAAGCAAATATTGTGGCAGATGCTTTGAGTAGAGTAACAACACAAACCCCAACTATGATTTTCACTATACCATTAGCCTTAGAGTCAGAATTCTAAAGTTTTAATCTAGAAGCAGTATCCAGTGTATCGGCTATACTTTCAGCTATAACCTTAAAGCCTACCATTCTAGAGAAAATAAAGGAAGCTCAGACGAATGATGATGAGTGTAACAGGTACAAGTTAAGCATGGATTCTACGAACAAATCAGATTTTAACCATTCTGCCGATGGAATTCTTAAGTTTAGAAATAGATGGTTTGTTCCTACCATTAAAGAACTTCTAGAAGAGATTCTTTCTGAAGCACACTCTTCCAGGTTCTCTGTTCACCCTGGGAGTACAAAGATGTACAAAGATCTCAGACAACATTATTGGTGGCCATGTATGAAAAGAAGTGTGGCAGAATATGTGGAATCGTGTCTAGTTTGTCAACAGGTTAAAGCTGAGCACCAGAGACCTGCAGGAATGTTACAACCTTTACCAGTCCCCGAATGGAAATGGGAACAAATAACGATGGACTTTGTTGTGGGATTGCCTAGCACAGCAAAGGGACATGATGCAATTTGGGTGATAGTTGATCGTCTAACCAAGTCTGCCCACTTTCTGCCGATGATAATGACTTACTCGATGGATCAGCTTGCTGAGTTGTATGTGCATGAAGTTGTTAGACTGCATGGAATTTCAAGCACTATAGTTTCAGATCGAGATTCTAGATTCACATCTAAGTTTTGAAAAAATTTGCACAAGGCTATAGGAACACAGCTTAATTTTAGTACAGCTTTTCACCCTCAGACAGATGGACAATCCGAAAGAACCATCCAAACATTAGAGGATATGCTTCGTGCATGCACACTGGATTTTCAAGGTTCTTGGAGCAAGTATCTATCCTTAGTAGAATTCTCTTACAACAACAGTTTTCAGGCAACCATATGAATGGCACCATACGAGGCATTGTATGAACGAAAATGCAGATCACCTTTGTACTGGGATGAAGTTAGTGAAGCACAGTTGCTTGGTCCTGACATTGTGCAACAAACTGTTGAGAAGGTTGCCCTCATCCGACAGAGAATTTTGGCAGCTCAGAGTCGACAAAAAAGTTATGCAGATTATAGGCGTAGAGAATTGGAGTTTGTGATAGGTGATGAAGTTTTTCTCAAGGTGTCCCCATTTAAAGGAGTTGTGAGATTTGGGAAGAGAGGAAAGTTGAACCCCAGGTTCATTGGACCATTCTCGATCTTGAAAAGGATTGGGAAGACAGCCTACCAGTTACAGCTACCAACCTCTATGGAAAGAATCCATAATGTGTTTCATGTTTCCATGTTGAAAAAGTGTGTACGAGATCCATCTCAGATTGTGGAACAGCAGAGTATTGAAATTCATCCTACTCTTACCTATGAGGAGAAACCAGTAAGAATCTTGGATTATGCAGTGAAGGTATTGCGCAACAAAGAGGTTCCACTAGTGAAAGTATTATGGCACAACCAGAACATGGAGGAGACAACTTGGGAGCGCCAGCAAGACATGATGGACCAACACCCGGAATTATTCAGGTAATGAATTTTGAGGACAAAATTCTTTTAACGAGGGTATATTGTAACACCCGGTTCTATCGAACCAATTCCTAATTCTTTTTATTAATGGCACACTTTATATGATAATAATAAATGTAGGGTTAATGGGTGACTAGGCAAGGGCATAAAGGTAATTGGAAATTTGAAAGTGGATAGCGTATTTAAGAAAAGGGGTTTTGGGTTTAATGCACTGTAGCCGCCACTATTTCTCATTTTCTCTCTCGGCCTTCAGCTCTCCAGCAGAAACCTCTGGGCGATTTCTTTCTTGCTCGATTCTCTTTCAACCTAGGTAATTTTTTCCCCGTTTCTCTTGTGTTTAAGAAGTTAGGTAACTGATGTAGTGCAATGTGAGAAATTTCGAGGATGCTGAGATTGAGGGTAGGTTCGGGTTCTAGTGATAAATGGGAATGCTCGGGTAGTAGAGTTTCTAACTAGAGTCCTCGAACTTTTGTTTGATTCTTGGTGAAGTTTAGTGAAGGTTTGATTGATGTTCTGTTATGAACCTAGGTGAGCGAGCTTCTAAGGTAGCTTACAGCCGAGCGATTTCCAGGAGACCAGGTAAGTGAAGTATGCTTGTGCCTTCGGGCCTACATCACAAAACATTAGGATTTTGTTTACTTGAATGTGTCTGTATGTTATGCATCATATTTTAAAAGTATACGAAAATGAATTTGAATGCATGTTGGCATGGTAAATAATGAACATAATGAAATAGCTATGTGAATCAGATTTACTGTTAAGGGAAATAATCCGCCCCTTAATGAGACAGTGGATATCTAAACTTTGGGAAATTTGATCCGCTTCCCATCGAACAGGAGGATCGAAAACAGCTATGTGAATCAGATTTACTGTTAAGGGAATTAATCCGCCCCTTAATGAGTCAGTGGATATTTATACTTTGGGAAAGTTGATCCAACTCCCAATTTCACAGGGGGATCTAAACAGAAACGATGCATGAACAACTGAGATGAGAAAGTAGAAATTGCATGTTTAGGAATTCATATTTCAGCATTTCATTTCATTATTGCCTTACTTACTTAGCATTAGGTTAATAGATGAGTTTTGTGATGTAGGTGAATAAGTGACAGCAGGTGTGTTTACTGAGTTTGCTGAGGACTAGACTGGTTGGATGAGTGCATCTATGTAACAATTTGGCAGTTGATGAGGCGGTTTAACTGATGTCAATTGGTGTGAAGGTTTAGTTGACAATGTTTCAATTTAAGTATGTTGAGTTTTCATGACAGTAGTGGTTTCAATATTTGAATACGTTTTTGAGATTTTTCTGATAATAGTATTCTATTGGGTTTTAATGTTGGTTCTTACTGGATTTTGAGTAATGCAATGATTTGAATTGTTTCTGAATGGTTTCAGTGAAGTAAGTAAATTCCTTTATGTAGTTAGAGTTGTGTTTGTATAGCAAGGAGTAGTTGAAATGTCGCCCTGTTCTCTATCGGTAGATGATGTCTATCGGCAGATGTTGAGTTGTTGTTCTGTGATCTATCGGAAGATGTCTTCAGTAAAGCCATCGGATGATGTCTTCAGTGGAAGCCATCGGAAGATATAAGTAGAAAGTTTGTTGTTTTGTGATCGGGTGATGTCGAGTGTTAAACCCATCGGACGATGTAGGATGTAAATTTGTCGTTTAGTGATCGATGGATGTCGTGTATTAAACCTATCGGATGATGTAGTAGAAGTTTTGTCGTTTAGCGATCGGTGGATGTCGTGTATTAAACCTATCGGATGATGTAGTAGAATTTTTGTCGTTTAGCGATCGGTGGATGTCGTGTATTAAACCTATCGGATGGCGTGGTAAAAGACTTGTCGTTTTGTGGTCGGCAGAGGCTGGATGAACGAATCATCAGGCTGACGTCATCGGTAGATGCGAGTAGCAAAACTTGTCGTTTTGCAATCGGTTGAGGTTGGATAATTGATTCATCCGGCTGACGTCATCGGTGGAAGCCTTCGGTTTGTTTCTGTCCTTCTCGTTGACTTTGTTCAGCGGATGATGTGTTTGACTTTTATAAACTTTAAGTATTTCATGCCTAAGCCTTCATCTCTTCCGGCCGAATTATTTTCTTAATATTTTAATTGATTATTCAAACATTGTTTTATAGTTTTGCTTAACCTTGATTTGCTCAAAGGTTTTCCACTGCAAGTTTTTTTTATGTTTTTAGCAAACGTTCAAATTTGACTTTCGAACGAAGTTTTAAATTTGGTCCGAAATTTTCTTAGTTATGTTCGGGTTTATGAGTAACAAACCGGGTTCAGAAAACTCAAGGCGTTACAGAGTTCGACTCACATCATCATTTATACCGTAGGCCTAATAACATAAATGTATTTAACTGTTTTAATAGACTTTATGTCACAACCCCGTCTTCAATCCCCTCGAAATAAAATATAGTTACAAGGATTCTCTACTTGAGAGATAATGTGTGCACAATATATTGACTAAATTATGATACTGTTGTATTACATCATATCAATATATTATTTTAAGATCTAACTCAATGTAAACTCAATGATGCATAACATAATTGGTCCAAATAATATTTTTTTTTATTTATCGTGTACAAGAATCGTAACCTACACGAACTTACATTTAAAATCATGCATTAAAAGTAAAAAATTTATTATTTCAAATTTAGATAAACACAATTGTTTGTAACACTTGGATCACTAAATCTGCTTACACAACATGTACAACAAACACAAAAGGACGCAAACTCACGCATACAAGACCAAAATGTTTCCAGCCTATAACCTAGGCCAAGTCTTTTGTCTTTTTATCCGTTAATATGGCTTGACCTTTTTTATTCTAATTGTCAACTGTATCTAAAAATGTGAAATCGCGAAATATTGAGTTAAAATCTACCAAGTAAATCTAATAATTAAGAAATCAAATATCACCTAATGAACAAGTATAGGACCAACCTCTACTCATAGACAAAAAACTAGACTCTAATCTATCTCACAATCATATGTAACATGACTATCATAAAAATGTGTCACATTCCACACAAAATATACAATATGAATCAATAAATGTGTTAACTTCGTGCACTCATGTCATGATTATTGAACAATGCATATGAATTTAGAATTATTTAAAGGATTTCATTTTATTAAGTATTATATTAATATATTTTGTTAATACTAATATGCATTATCTTAATCCATCATCTGCAAAGCCTCACACATAAATAACACCTTATCAACGATATTCCCAATAAATGTTTACATTTCAACATATCCTCAGGAGATTTAATAATTTGAATATAAAGTTTGATTATTTATCCTATTATGAAATGTCATTGAAGAGAGGTATTTGATTTTGTTAACATATGTGTATTTAAGTCTCCTCAATGAACGTTAAAGTTCATGGAATTTGCATGAAAAATAGAAGGAGATTGCACGTCAATTTCATGAAGAAACGGTTCAAAAATCCAAGAGCGGAAGGTGTCGATCAGTCCAACAAAGTGTCAATTGGTGAAACGTGATAGGAATTCCAGAAAACTCAATGTGTTGACCAGTCTAGCAAAGTGTTGACCACCGCAGACTACCAAACGATGAAGGATCAAACGACGCCACATATTGGACTACCAAACGATGACACATATTGGAAAATTATGTTAATAATATGATAACTTAACGTGTCGACCCATGTAGTCTACCAAGAAGTCCACCAAGTTGTTCTGAATGTTCAAAAAATTGTGCAATGGTCATGAAAGTGTCCACCGATTCAATTGGATAGTCGACCAATACCCTTTTTTTTAATACTTCTATAAATAGAGGGAAGTTGTACTATACAAACTACAAACCTGAATTTCAAACGAAGTGTTGTCGAATTCACTTGAGATTATGAGTTTTCAACTTCTTCAACACTCCTACATTAACTTGAGATCTCAATCATTGATAGTATATGATATTATTAATTCTTGTTTGCAAACCTTCATCTTTGTATAACGGTAAACAAGTAAATGATGTCACTCTAAGCAAGAGTCACTATAAAAGTCTTGGATTAACGTTCGGAAGTTCAATCTATTGAATCGAAAGGTAGAGCTAGAAATGAATTTTCAAGTAAGAGTCTTGGAACGCAAACGTGGACAAAAATTGGTCCAATTGCATTAGAATTGTTAAATTAAAGAAAAACTATAATATAGAGTATGTTCAAACTAATATAGATTAAATCAAGAAAAAGATTTAATAACATAATTCATCTATTATCTCTCTCTCTCTCATTAATTTGATTCTACACTACCCTCATGAGTGGTCGGCCGATCAACAAACAAATTCAAAATTGTGTATTTTACCTAAATGTGGTCGATTGGAGCAATATTTTAGTTGACCGATCAATCGACTCATCGCCCTTTTTCGTCCCAAAAGTCATTTCAATTCATTATAACATCATACAACAATTCAAAATCATCTTTCTCTTACCACCATATCAACATATTCTAACTGAAAATAATAATGATCAACCTATATCTAACTATCCCCCTTATGTCATCAAATGAGAAATTATCATAAATTTTTTATGCAAAAGAATTAAAATTACTTAACTTTTGTTTAATCCATCAAGCCAATATTTATTCCACAAAAAATTAATTTTTTATTCCTTTTTATATGCTCTAAGAACTTAAGCGTTCTTCAACTTCTCTTTGATTTCTCTTTCAAAAACTTTTTTCTTCAACTCTTCACTTTTCTCAAGAACTCAAAATCTCCCTCTCCTTCCGCTGAAAACCGCGACCAAGAAGCATTCTTCAGCTACGAGCAATAAATCCAAAATTCTCCTTGGGTGAACTCCAATTGCAAATTGAGTTGCTTGCTAAGTATAATTAATGTTAATTTATCAATATTAACTTAATATAATTATGTCTAAGCTAATAAAACTATTTAGACCAATTTCAATTAATAAAGATAATCAAGATTAATTAACTTAATTAATTTTCCAAGAAAGAATCTCTTTTAAATATTCATTTTTGACACGAAGCAACTCCCTAATCATGACTATTTTTATTGCATCACTTCATAGGCCATGACTTTAGGAAACTATTCTCCATTTTGATCATCTTCAAATTCATAATAGATGCTTCATAAATTGTTTTTAATTACGCTTTATACTTGGTCAAACTTCATAATTATATAACTTCCACTAAACTTCAAAATTGTAAACTTTGGTTACAAAGATCCAAATTACATAATTACAACATTATTCTCTTCACTAAAATGTCTACTTCACCGTCCTTAAGTTTTATTTACCTTTACTCATCTAACTATACTTAATTATCTAAAGTGTTCATAGAAAACAGTTTACAGTTGATCATTTTCATGCACAATTGATTGGTTTTACTTATTAATCGTGTATATTTATTATTTTATGATATTTTAATACTTTCAATATTTACTTCATTTCTACATATTCAAATTTTAAGCTATCTTATTTTATATTATGATAATTATGTCATATGGTATATAACATATGTTGGTTGTCATAATTTAAATGGGACCCAAGACAGAAAAGTGAACGACTCTGCCAGTAAAGAGTTGAATCGTCTTACCCTTAATGTTAATTAATTAAATAGTAGCAGAAAATTTATTAGAAAATGAAAGTTATAGCCCAATAAATTGGGCTAATTCAAATGTCTAACAATAACGTCTAGTACAATAAGTGTAAGCCCAAATAACTGTGCGACAACTAAAGTATCACAAATTCCATAACAAAGAGTCAAAATGAATATAACAACTAGAGAATATGATTCATATATGACACCACAATAACTCTTGGGGAAATAATATATTAACGAAAAATATAAATCATCGAGCCCACTCCTGCATCGGATGCTCAATATCACCTTACTAAATCCAAAAAGGTGTTGTTATTGAGGAGAATCAACTGAAGTGAATATGGATTCAAGTTTTATATACAAAAATGAGTGATACATAAATAAAATAAGGTATTAATTGGTAGCATAAAAATTTCAATGAAAATAGAATTACTTATGGACTTTAGACACACTATGTCAAAGACAAGAAAAAGGCAATACTCGATGATTACAATAATATAACAAGTCTAATCAAGTTTAAGATTTCGCACCCAGAAACATTACGTAATCAATTATCTTGTTATTCTATTTCACATTAATACATTTTACAATGGTTGAATATGCATCACAAACAAAGCACCTCCACTTGAAATAGACCAACTTACCTTTGGAAATTCCTGGTTTTTCCTCGGTCGATCGGCGCCCTTACACTTGAGATCCAATACTAACATTTAGGTTTCAGCCCTAAATCAAAACCTATCGTCAAAATTCCAAAAATCTATCAAAATCGAAATGAAATTTTAGAAATTTGGCTTGCCTTCATTGATCCTTTAGTAACAATCAAATTAGACTCGTTTCGTATCTCAATTCGCATCTAAACTAAAAAATTCCAACCTGAATTGAACATTTGCATAAAAAATTTGAATTTCTCAAATAAAACCATATGCAGTGGAAAATATCTTACCTTCTTCATTTCAATTACCACAAAATTTAAAAATTTAAAAAAAAAAGAAAAAAAAAAAAGAAAAAGCAATCTTAGTTTTCTGATCTCTCATGTTTTTCTAGAGAACTAACGGATCCAGAATTAGGTTTTGGAGAAAGAAGAATGAGTATATAGAGCCTTGGCCGGCCTGCTAAAAGTCTGCTATCATTAAGCTCTAATATCTACTAAATTAAATTAAAACAATAAAAATAAATTTTGGGGAATTGACATTTAAAATATCCGGGTTTTACATAGGAATATTGTTATAATAAATTATATCCAACACAAAGATAAATTTGCTCCAATCTAATTATTTACCAAAATGAGTAGCAATAGATTAGTCAGGTTATAATTATTTATACCAAGTCTTACTATAAATAGCCCATTTTTGTTGTTAGGAAAAAAATCTGAAATATAAAAAGGATTAAATTCATTTTCACTTTCGAAGCATGTTTTTTTTTTTTAAAAAAAAAAAACTCTCAAAGTATTAACTCTAACAAAACAAATCTTAAACTATAAAAAATAAAAATAAAAATCTCTGACGGTCGACCGATATCTCCCCGTTCTGTATTTTACACATAAAATAGGGGACCGTTATTTTTAGAACGATCTCTCGTTCTAAAGAGAGCATGGATTATCTTCTTCACTTTATAAATTAACTTAAAAAAATATCAAACGATATTCAATTTTACCACATGTTTACCACATCATGAAAGAATAATCTGAAAATTTTTGTGAATTTACAACATTGGTATGATTTATTATAATTGTTTTATAAAATAATTAACTAAAATTAATATATATAGTATAAGTGTTATAAAATCACGAAAATTTTCAGATTATATCCTTATGATATGATAAACACGTGATAAAAATTTGAAGTAAATTAAATATCATTTGATATTTTTTAAAATTAATTTATAAAAGTTCTCCTTCACTTTATAAAGGTTTCCCTTCACTTTATAAATTAATTTTAAAAACTATCAAACGATATTCAATTTACTTGAAATTTTAACCACATGTTTATTACATCATGGGAATATAATGTAGAAATTTTCGTGATTTTATAATACTTGTACGATATATTGTAATTTTAGTTAATTATTTTATAATAAATTATACAAGTGTTATAAAATCACAAGAATTTTCAAATTATCTTCCAATGACGTGGTGAATATGTAATAAAAATTTCAAATAAATTTAATATCGTTTGATATTTTTTTAAATTAATTTATAAAATAAAGAAAGTAATTCATGCCCCCCTTTAGAACAGGGGACCGTTCTATGTGTAAACTACAGAACGGGGGATATCGGTTGACTGCTAGGGTTTTTTTGTTAGATTTTTGATAGTTTAAGGTTTATTTTGTTAAGGTTAATATTTTAAGGATTTAAAAAAAAAATCATACTTTGACGGTGAAAATAGATTTAACCCATATAAAAATTATGGTAGCAAAATAAATCATTTTTTTCATTTATATAATTAAATAATGAAACATATAAAATATAGGAGATAGGGTGTACAAAACTGACCCAAACCGAAGAACCGGACTAGAACCGACCTATTTGGTCCAGTTCTGGTCGATTTTGCTATAAAAAAAATTGAATTTCAGGTCTTCTTTAGCAAATTCGAAGTTTTCGCTTCGGTTTTTGGGTTTAATGACAAAACATCCGAAAAACTGAACCGGACCACAAAAGAGACAGAACACTAATTTTTCAATCTATCAAAAAATTTGAAGTTCAATATTCAGTTCATAGGACTGTCTTCACTCTTCTTCACTTCAATCTCCTCTCACACCGTCGCCGCAGTCTTCAATCTGGACCTCTCGCAGTCGCCACAGCCTTGAGCAACCACCGGCTACCGTCGCAGCTTATAGACGTGAATCTGGAATCGTGAGATGCCCATCTTCGATGAAGGTAAGCTCTAAGTTCTTCAGTTCACTCTCTGTTAAAAATAGATAGTTTTTACTTTTTTTTTGTTTTTATGTTGTTGTTGTTGTTTACATTTCGCCTGTCTGTTTTGGAAAAAAATACATCTATTTCTATACTCGAATTTGTTCAAATGTCTAACCATTAGGTGACATTAAGTCATGTTTAAACAAAAACAGAGCCTAAGTTTAAGCCTTATTTAAACAAAGAGTGGCTCATTTTAAGAGCATCCATGTGAGAAAGAAGATAACAACCAGAGATATAAAATTCTAACTGCACAGTAAAAACTTTTTTTTAACATTAGTAGTAGATTATTTTTTATTTGTGAAGCATGTGTTTTTTTTTGTTACTATTTTAGTTTGTTTTTGTTGCTGTTTTTTAGTTATTTTTGTTGTCCTTTATTGTTTTTATTGTTGTTTTAGTGTTTTTTGTTGTTTGTGAAACATTCATTTTTTGGGATGATTTATTTTTTGTTAGATTATTAAATTTTTGCTAAGTTGTTGTATTTCATAGGATGGAAATAGAAAGTATTAATGACAATGTAGAGATTATGCCTATTACTAGTTCTAGTGTTAGCGTTCGGAGGGGAATGACAAAAAAATCTAATGTTTGTAATTATTTTACTGTTGTTGAAAATGACAATGATAACAATTCTAGAGCTAAATGTAATAATTGTAGAAGAACATATGCATGTGATACACGGAAGAATTAGACATCAAGCTTGAAAAAACACATCCGTATTTGTGCAAAATTCTTGGCAAATGTAGATGTGAAGCAAAAAACTTTGAGCTTTCAGAATATGAATAATAGAAGACAACAACTTTCATGTTTTAGTGTTGATACTTGTCGAGACTTGCGAAGATGATAATTTGTAACACCCCAAATTTCCCGGAGTTCCTTAATTTGTGCATGGAACAATTAGGACTTTAACCTCGGGCACGAAATTCACGGGAAATTTTAGAAGGGTTTACTAATTGGAAAATAAGAGGAAGTAGATTAAAGAAAAGAGAAATTTAATTAGATGATTAAATTAGTTGGAATAGCTTCTCCAACAAGCCACTACAACCCATGTATCCAAACAACCCACCTACCTCCCCTCCTTCTCTTTTTCTCCAATAAAACACACACACTCTCTCTCTCTCTCCCTCCCTCCCTCTCTCTGCTACGTTCTCACTTTCCCTCTCTTGTTCTTTCCCTCCCACGAAGAAATCACCATTCTCCTTCAGTTCCAATCAGCTCCACGCCAGCGCCCAAGCCAGCCCTCCTCTTTCCTCTCCTAGTTTGAGTTTTAAAAAAAAATATGGGGGAAAATCTTTCCTCTCTTCTCTAACATTTAAAGTCGAAGAAACACACTTTCTTCTCTTCATTTCCAAGGTATGTTTTGGGTGATTTTTAGTTGGGTTGTTTATAGGTTGATCAATTGATGATGTATATTGGGTTTATAGATGATTTGTTGTTGATTTTGTTAAGCGTTGAGGCTGTTTGGTAAACCCTAATTTGATGCACGAAAATTCTGACTAGTTGCTACATTTTCTTCTTCTATTTGATGTTATATGGATTAAGAGTTGGTCGTTGATGATTCATACGAAAAGAAAATGGGATTGATTAAAAATGTTAAGAAATCTAAGGTTAAAATACAGGGCAGTTTTGGTTCTGAGGATTTTCGGCCCATTTATTATATTTTGTTTGCAAAATGGATTATGTCACATGAAAGTAGACATCTTAAGGATTTCATAGGCATAAGAATTATCAAATTCGGACGGATATATAATTTGTTATGAATTTTCGAAGTCAAGATAAAAACTGTAAAACTTATTCTGGGCAGTTGCGGTTTTGGAAATTCTGCCACTCATTGTGATTTTTTTTTTGATAAATAGTTTGTACTAGATGAAAATGGACACTTTGAAGAGATTGTAGCCTTTGGAATCAAGTCATTTCGATATTTGTAGAGAAAGTTACGAATTTTAGAAGTTTGCTCAAATTGTAAGCCAAATTCGGGTTTTTGCTTAATAGTAAGTTGTTTGATTAAAAATTGATCCAAATGCTGATTGTTTGAAGTGCTTGATGAGAATTATGTGAAATGTGACCTATCCTTAAATTTCATTATTGGGGCTGTTTAATTGGATTAAAGTGATGTGTTGGATAGAAGTTGGTAAATGGGTTGAAGTTTGGGAAATTTGGAATAGTTTTTAGTATTTCGTTTAAAACTAGTGCATTGAGACGTTTAGATTGGACTTGATTGAGAAATGGTATTTAGAAGTACTTAGATTTATTGAAATTGAATTGCCGAGATTGGAAACGATAATTATACAAGTGTGTAATAATGAATTGAGGTTTATTGCCATGAAATGTAATTGTGGAGTTTTGATGTTCAGCGTTGTAGTTGATGGAATGTGTTGATTTTGGATAAGGATTATGAATTTTATGGCGAATATGAGTTATAGAAATTGATGTGAAATTATCCTATTATAGGTCGAGCATGGTAACGAAGTAGGATTCAGGTACCTCGGTTGCTAAAGACGACAAGTAAGTAATGTTGCATGTTATAGGTTCGTGCAACACCGAGACGTTCAAGATTTTCAACACCGCAGCAAACAGGTAAGTTCATAACCGTAGGTTGGCCCTTAAGGCCCTACATCACCGAGGTACTAGGGTTCCTGTTCTGTCGGGTAGTTTTGGGTAGAAATGTTATAGCTTCTGTTCAGTTTGCGTTCTGAGTTGTCCGTTTTCTGTCTCATAATATGCCCTGTTATTTCTGATGTCTGCTGTTATAGGTTCAGGCACTGAGAATGTCATGCATATACGTTTTACTGAAAATCCATGCAAAAACTGATTTCTGTACATGGTTTGAAACTAAACAAGATAAAATCTGACTATCTGTAATGTACTGGTTAAGTGCGGGATGGGGACTGGCCCTCTGGTTTTATCCCTCCCTGGGAATCTGAAAATATTGTCCCTGGCAAGGACCCTCTGGTTTTATCCCTCCCTGGGAATCTGAAAACTGTCGTGCCTAATAGTGCACCTACTAAACCAGTTCCCCTATAAGCCCCACTTAATTCTTCTGCCACTGTAATGTAATGTTCTGTTCTGTCACTGAATTTCTGAAAATTCATGCATTGCATATGCACCACTGCATTCTGATTATGTCCTTACTGAGTTTTAGACTCATAGGTGAACTCCCTGATGTAGGTACTAAACCCGAAACTGAGGATCTTGTTCCTCAAAGTGATGATCTAATGTAGAGGGTGGATCGAGCTCATGGGGTGGTTGCTGCAGCCAGACATATATCTGCTCTGAGGTTTAAGTTTTTGAAAGAGAAAATATTGTCTGTGAATTTTACTTAGATTCTGATGTTTTGGTTTTAGGAAAACTTTGTTGAAATTCTGTGGTATTCTGGTAATGTATGGGATTTGTCTTGATGTCTAAAACCTCTGTATTTGACAGTTGAATTTATATTCTGAAGTATTCTGGAATTGTTTGGAATATTTTTCTGTTGGCCTGTGCATGGATGGTTTCTGGTTTTAGAGCTATCCATGTAATTTGATTTTTCTTAAGTTTCTGTCGTGGTTTACTGTTATGTTTGAAAAAAATCATATTTTGAATCGGTTTTGAAGGTTTGAAACGTTTATGTTTTTATGCTCTCTGTTTGTTTGTCTTTCTGTTAAATGTTGACAAATTCTGTCTTCCGATTGCATCTTCCGTTGCTTTAAAATCACATCTACCGTTGTTGTTTTTATTGCATCTTCCGATCACTGTTCACAACTTCATCTTCCGGTTACTGTTCACAACTTCATCTTCCGGTCACTGTTCACAACTTCATCTTCCGGTCACTGTTCACAACTTCATCTTCCGGTCACTGTTCACAACTTCATCTTCCGGTCACTGTTCACAACTTCATCTTCCGGTCACTGTTCACAACTTCATCTTCCGGTCACTGTTCACAACTTCATCTTCCGGTCACTGTTCACAACTTCATCTTCCGGTCACTGTTCACAACTTCATCTTCCGATCACTATTCACAACTTCATCTTCCGATCACTGTTCATTTCTGTCTTATTATATCCCGAAGACTGTTTTCATTCCTTCCCGCTTCCAACCTCCTGGCTTTTGTTCTGTTATTCTTCTGTCATTTAATCTGAACTCCGATTTTAAGTATGTCTTCAAATTTAAATGCTTAAAGTGCTCTGCTTCCTGTATTCATCTGTCGTTCATTTCTGTGGTCCAACAATTAATATATTTTTCTGATTTTGTTCCAAGGATTCTGATCTCCTTCTGTTGTTTACCCTGTAGTTCGGTGTTAACTGTTTTTCCCCTGTTTGATTTCGACACCAGAGAACTCTCTCTCTGCGAAGTTTTAAAGTTTGTAAATATTCTGTTCACTGTTTCTTCTGACTGTCCTGTTTTAAAAAAAAAATAGTCTCCGTTTCCTGTTATTTGTCCCGGAGTGATGGCTCCGATCCCGGACTCCGATCGGGTTCCAGTTTTGGGCTGTCACAGTTATGGTATCAGAGAGACAAGGTTTTAAAACCGATTCTGTGAAATGTCTGACTGCGCAACGCGCCACGTGAGATCACTCCACCAACTGTAAGTGTTTAAGTTCTGTTAAAAGTTTCTGTTTATTAATTTTAGATATTATGTTTATAGGATTATCTTAGATACGGTGAGAAGACATCGAAATGAAGCAAGCAATAGTGCCAAGACCATCGATCGCTTAACAGAGTTGGTGAGTGCACAGTCCCGTATGGTCGAACGTATGATGGCCAAAGAAGATAACGAGAATAATAACCATGCAAATTCTCCACGTGACACCAGTGGAAATTGATTCAGGCGACTCCAACCGCCTACATTTGATGGATCATCGACGGACTCAACTCACGCTAGGGAATGGATCTGGCAGATCGAACGTATCTTTAATTTTGCGGAAGTGGAGGAGAACAAGAAAGATTATATATGCCACGTTTCATCTCACCAGGAATGCTGGATTTTGGTGGGACACTGTGCAGTCAACTACTGTGGCATTAAGCTGGGACGGATTCAAGAGGATTTTCTATGAGAAGTACTTCGACCGCAGTGTGAGGAAGGGAAAGATGTTCAAATTCTCTCGACTGCGGCAATATGGATCAGTGGCCGAGTATGTTCAGAAGTTTGAGTCATTATCCCGCTATGCAACACATCTGGTGGACACCGACGAGAACGAGGTACACTAGTTCATCAAGGGTCTGAAGATGGACCTTTTATGAGGGATTACGATCGGGGGATTTGGCGAAGCACCGTGTACGAAGGTAGTAGCCAAGGCTCTACAGTTAGAAGCAATGGAGATGAGGTTCCATAGACAGGAAGAACCTCTGGGGGAAATTTTCAAGGACAATTTTCCTCAGCTGAACAATGAAGGGCAACAATCGCGGGGTGTTAAAAGGACGAGTGATGATAGGATTGGCCAAGGGAATAAGAAGCATGCACAAGGATATGTTCAGTTTCCCCAATACCCGCAATGTAATAAATTTCATGCTGGTGAGTGTAAAGCAGGTTTGGGCCGCTGTTTCAACTGTAATGAAAGGGGTCACCTCCTCAGGGACTGTCCAAAGAAAAAATAGAGGCCGATGTTTTAATTACAACGAGACAGGTCACCTCGTCAAGGACTGCCCAATGCTAAATAAAGGACCTGCGTGAAAGCACCAAGAGTCTCCTCCCTCACAGATGCAGAGGATGTAGTGCAGCACACAGTAATTACGGGAGTTCAAGGATGTTACCTAGTAATGGAATGAAGTAGACTTGAGGACTTAGAAAGTTTAGGAGATTTGAAGTAATGATGTAGATTTATCTACAACAAGTTTGCGAACAAGAGAATGATTGGATGAATCATTGCAAGGAAGTCAAGAAGAACATTCAGAACTCAACTAGGTGGAACAAAAGTGGGTAGACTAGTTAGTAAACTTTGGAGAAATCCTTGGGTGATATGATTTTATGTTAAGTACTGAAGTTTGGAGAATGATTGGAAGGGATGATAAGAAGTGTTAAGGATAAGTGAAGAGATTAGCTAGATTAAATAGAGGGTTATATATTTAGTGTTACATGAATTGAGGATATCGAATAGGGAGAGCAAAGATTGGCACGAGAATCTTTCAAGTAAATTTGGATGTGAAGCTAAGTCAAGAGATCTCAAAGGTTCGACTCATACTTAACGAAGTCAAAGCCGACGAATACATGCATGATTTAAGATTAGGGTGTATGGTTTAGAGAGAATCAATTTTGAAACTTAGGGATTTGATTGTATTTGGGGATAATCGAGATCAAAGTTGGATAAATCCAATGCAGTGGACGTAGTTATCAAAATTACATTCGAGGATGCAACGGGAGATAATTGGTGAGCAGATTTTGATGATTAAGTATGAGAATATGAAGTTTAGAATGAACGAATATGAGAGTGTAGAAATTAGATAGTACTTAAATGGATTAATAGATTGAGAGACCCTTGAGACTAAGCAAATTTTGAGGACAAAATTTATTTTTAAGGTGGGTGGAATGTAACACCCCAAATTTCCCGGAGTTCCTTAATTTGTGCATGGAACAATTAGGACTTTAACCTCGGGCACGAAATTCACGGGAAATTTTAGAAGGGTTTACTAATTGGAAAATAAGAGGAAGTAGATTAAAGAAAAGAGAAATTTAATTAGATGATTAAATTAGTTGGAATAGCTTCTCCAACAAGCCACTACAACCCATGTATCCAAACAACCCACCTACCTCCCCTCCTTCTCTTTTTCTCCAATAAAACACACACACTCTCTCTCTCTCTCTCCCTCCCTCCCTCTCTCTGCTACGTTCTCACTTTCCCTCTCTTGTTCTTTCCCTCCCACGAAGAAATCACCATTCTCCTTCAGTTCCAATCAGCTCCACGCCAGCGCCCAAGCCAGCCCTCCTCTTTCCTCTCCTAGTTTGAGTTTTAAAAAAAAAATATGGGGGAAAATCTTTCCTCTCTTCTCTAACATTTAAAGTCGAAGAAACACACTTTCTTCTCTTCATTTCCAAGGTATGTTTTGGGTGATTTTTAGTTGGGTTGTTTATAGGTTGATCAATTGATGATGTATATTGGGTTTATAGATGATTTGTTGTTGATTTTGTTAAGCGTTGAGGCTGTTTGGTAAACCCTAATTTGATGCACGAAAATTCTGACTAGTTGCTACATTTTCTTCTTCTATTTGATGTTATATGGATTAAGAGTTGGTCGTTGATGATTCATACGAAAAGAAAATGGGATTGATTAAAAATGTTAAGAAATCTAAGGTTAAAATACAGGGCAGTTTTGGTTCTGAGGATTTTCGGCCCATTTATTATATTTTGTTTGCAAAATGGATTATGTCACATGAAAGTAGACATCTTAAGGATTTCATAGGCATAAGAATTATCAAATTCGGACGGATATATAATTTGTTATGAATTTTTGAAGTCAAGATAAAAACTGTAAAACTTATTCTGGGCAGTTGCGGTTTTGGAAATTCTGCCACTCATTGTGAATTGTTTTTGATAAATAGTTTGTACTAGATGAAAATGGACACTTTGAAGAGATTGTAGCCTTTGGAATCAAGTCATTTCGATATTTGTAGAGAAAGTTACGAATTTTAGAAGTTTGCTCAAATTGTAAGCCAAATTCGGGTTTTTGCTTAATAGTAAGTTGTTTGATTAAAAATTGATCCAAATGCTGATTGTTTGAAGTGCTTGATGAGAATTATGTGAAATGTGACCTATCCTTAGATTTCATTATTGGGGCTGTTTAATTGGATTAAAGTGATGTGTTGGATAGAAGTTGGTAAATGGGGGTTGAAGTTTGGGAAATTTGGAATAGTTTTTAGTATTTCGTTTAAAACTAGTGCATTGAGACGTTTAGATTGGACTTGATTGAGAAATGGTATTTAGAAGTACTTAGATTTATTGAAATTGAATTGCCGAGATTGGAAACGATAATTATACAAGTGTGTAATAATGAATTGAGGTTTATTGCCATAAAATGTAATTGTGGAGTTTTGATGTTCAACGTTGTAGTTGATGGAATGTGTTGATTTTGGATAAGGGTTATGAATTTTATGGCGAATATGAGTTATAGAAATTGATGTGAAATTATCCTGTTATAGGTCGAGCATGGTAACGGAGTAGGATTCAGGTACCTCGGTTGCTAAAGATGACAAGTAAGTAATGTTGCATGTTATAGGTTTGTGCAACACCGAGACGTTCAAGATTTTCAACACTGCAGCAAACAGGTAAGTTCATAACCGTAGGTTGGCCCTTAAGGCCCTACATCACCGAGGTACTAGGGTTCCTGTTCTGTCGGGTAGTTTTGGGTAGAAATGTTATAGCTTCTGTTCAGTTTGCTTTCTGAGTTGTCCGTTTTCTATCTCATAATATGCCCTGTTATTTCTGATGTCTGCTGTTATAGGTTCAGGCACTGAGAATGTCATGCATACACGTTTTACTGAAAATCCATGCAAAAACTGATTTCTGTACACGGTTTGAAACTAAACAAGATAAAATCTGACTATCTGTAATGTACTGGTTAAGTGCGGGACGGGGACTGGCCCTCTGGTTTTATCCCTCCCTGGGAATCTGAAAATATTGTCCCTGGCAAGGACCCTCTGGTTTTATCTCTCCCTGGGAATCTGAAAACTGTCGTGCCTGATAGTGCACCTACTGAACCAGTTCCCCTATAAGCCCCACTTAATTCTTCTGCCACTGTAATGTAATGTTCTGTTCTGTCACTGAATTTCTGAAAGTTCATGCATTGCATATGCACCACTGCATTCTGATTATGTCCTTACTGAGTTTTAGACTCATAAGTGAACTCCCTGATGTAGGTACTGAACCCGAAACTGAGGATCTTGTTCCTCAAAGTGATGATCTAATGTAGAGGGTGGATCGAGCTCATGGGGTGGTTGCTGCAGCCAGACATATATCTGCTCTGAGGTTTAAGTTTTTGAAAGAGAAAATATTGTCTGTGAATTTTACTTAGATTCTGATGTTTTGGTTTTAGGAAAACTCTGTTGAAATTCTGTGGTATTCTGGTAATGTATGGGATTTATCTTGATGTCTAAAACCTCTGTATTTGACAGTTGAATTTATGTTCTGAAGTATTCTGGAATTGTTTGGAATATTTTTCTGTTGGCCTGTGCATGGATGGTTTCTGGTTTTAGAGCTATCCATGTAATTTGATTTTTCTTAAGTTTCTGCCGTGGTTTACTGTTATGTTTGAAAAAAATCATATTTTGAATCGGTTTTGAAGGTTTGAAACGTTTATGTTTTTATGCTCTCTGTTTGTTTGTCTTTCTGTTAAATGTTGACAAATTCTGTCTTTAAAACTATGTCTTCCGATTGCATCTTCCGTTGCTTTAAAATCACATCTACCGTTGTTGTTTTTATTGCATCTTCCGATCACTGTTCACAACTTCATCTTCCGATCACTGTTCACAACTTCATCTTCCGGTCACTGTTCACAACTTCATCTTCCGGTTACTGTTCACAACTTCATCTTCCGGTCACTGTTCACAACTTCATCTTCCGGTCACTGTTCACAACTTCATCTTCCGGTCACTGTTCACAACTTCATCTTCCGGTCACTGTTCACAACTTCATCTTCCGGTCACTGTTCACAACTTCATCTTCCGGTCACTGTTCACAACTTCATCTTCCGGTCACTGTTCACAACTTCATCTTCCGGTCACTGTTCACAAATTCATCTTCCGGTCACTGTTACAACTTCATCTTCGGTCACTGTTCACAACTTCATCTTCCGGTCACTGTTCACAACTTCATCTTCCGATCACTGTTCACAACTTCATCTTCCGATCACTGTTCATTTCTGTCTTATTATATCCCGAAGACTATTTTCATTCCTTCCCGCTTCCAACCTCCTGGCTTTTGTTCAGTTATTCTTCTGTCATTTAATCTGAACTCCGATTTTAAGTATGTCTTCAAATTTAAATGCTTAAAGTGCTCTGCTTCCTGTATTCATCTGTCGTTCATTTCTGTGGTCCAACAATTAATATATTTTTCTGATTTTGTTCCAAGGATTCTGATCTCCTTCTGTTGTTTACCCTATAGTTCGGTGTTAACTGTTTTTCCCCTGTTTGATTTCGACACTAGAGAACTCTCTCTCTGCGAAGTTTTAAAGTTTGTAAATATTCTGTTCACTGTTTCTTCTGATTGTCCTGTTTTAAAAAAAAAAAAATAGTCTCCGTTTCCTGTTATCTGTCCCGGAGTGATGGCTCCGATCCCGGACTCCGATCGGGTTCCAGTTTTGGGCTGTCACATAATTACTGATGAATTATCTTTGAGGTTTGTTGAAGGAGAGGGTTTTAGAGCCTATTCCCAATATTTGCAATCAAGATTTTTCATACCTTCTAAAGTTACGGTTGCTCGTGATATTTTTAATCTTTATGGAAAAAAAAAGATGAAATTGAAAAAGTACTTTAGAAAAACATCACAACGAGTATGTTTGATTACAGATACATGGACTTCTATTCAAAATTTAAATTACATGGTTTTAACTGCTCATTATATTGATAGTGATTGGACCATGCATAAAAGGATTTTGAATTTTTATTTGATTTTGAATCATAAATGTGACACAATTGGTAAAGAATTAGAAAGATGTTTGTTTGAATGGGGAATTGAAAATGTGTTGACTGTTACAGTTGATAATGTTTTTTCGAATGATGTTGCAATTTCATATTTGATCAAAAGTGTTAGAAATTAGAATTGTTTGGTTTTGAATGGAAAATACATACATGTGCAATGTTTCGCATACATATTGAACTTGATTGTAAGTGATTGTAACACCCGGTTTCTATTAACCGATTTACCTTTTCCATTTATAGAGAATGTTTTAAAAAAAATTGAAATTTGAGTGATTTAGTGATTAGGTTAATAAGTGAATGAGTAAGGATAAAATGGTAAATTAAAATTTATTGTGGATAACGTATTTAAGGAAAGGTTTAATGAGGTTTAGCCGCCACTGTCCCTTCATTTTCCTTCTCGGTATTCAGCTCAAGCTCATCAGAGCTCCAAGTGATTTTCCCCTCCGATCTCCATTTTCTCAAACTAGGTAAGTTTTCCCTTCGTTTTCTCGAGATTTAGTGGCTAAATAGCAGAGAGAGTGCAATGAGTGTATTTTTGAGAATGCTGCAAGTGAGTTGAGTTCGGGTTAGTGTTGAATCAAGAATGTGCGATGATCTGAACTTCTAAACTAGCTCCTTAAGTTTGTGAATGGTGTAGGATGATGTTTAGTGAAGATCTGAATGGTATTTTGTTTATGACATTAGGTGAACAGGGCTTCCAAAGTAGTTGAAACCGAGCGATTTCCAGGAGACCAGGTAAGTGAAGTTTGTTTGCGCCTTCGGGCCTACATCACAAAACATTAGGAATATGTTTATTTGAATGTGTCTGTATGTTATGCATCATGTTTTAAAAGTATACGAAAATGAATTTGAATGCATGTTGGCATGGTAAGGAATGAACATAATGAAACAGCTATGCGAAACAGATTTACTATTAAGGGAAATAATCTGCCCCTTAATGAGACAGTAGATATTTATACTTTGGGAGAGTTGATCCAACTCCCAATTTCACAGGGGGATCGGAAACAGCTATGTGAATCAGATTACTGTTAAGGGAATTAATCCGCCCCTTAATGAGTCAGTGGATATTATTACTTTGGGAGAGTTGATCCAACTCCCAATTTCACAGGGGGATCTGAACAGAAACGATGAACGACAACTGAGATGAGAAAGTAGAAATTGTATGTTTAGGAATTCAGATATCAGCATTTCATTTCATTACTGCTTTACTTACTTAGCATTAGGCTAATAGATGAGTTTTGTGATGTAGGTGAAGAAGTGACAGCAGGTGTGTTTACTGAGTTCGCTGAAGAATAGGTGAAGTTGGAGGAGCACTTCTCTGCCTCGATTTGGTATACTAATGAGGCGGATTAACTGGTGTCTGAAGAAGTGAAGATTCAGTGAGCTATGATTTGATTTAAGTATGTTAAGTTTTCTAATGACAGAAGTGATTTTAATGTTTTTGGATACATTCCCTTGAGACTTTCTGATAAAAGTACCCTGTTAGTTTTAACACTTGTCTGTAGGTGAAGTCTTAGTAGTTATTTGATGTTTTGATACCTTTGGGAATCTCTTCTCTGCCAAAGAAAACGTGATTTAAATGTAGTTGGAGTTTATCATTTTCAAAGTTATGTCGAGGATACAGATGTTGTTCTTTTGTTAATGGTTATTTGTTGAATTTCAAATGTTATTTGGGGTCAGGTTGTTTTGAATGCTTTGAGTGAAGTTTGTAAGTTCCATCATAGGTGAATAAAGTTCACCGGTGAATGTGAGGTTAGTCGATCGGATGAAGGAAATCATTCGGCTGACGTCATCGGTGGATGTCGTATGTTAAGCTTACCGGATGATGTAGTAGAAGTCTTGTCGTTTAGCGATCGGTGGATGTCGTGTGTTAAGCTTACCGGATGATGTAGTAGAAGTCTTATAGTTTAGCGATCGGTGGATGTCGTGTGTTAAGCTTACCGGATGATGTAGTAGCAGTCTTGTCGTTTAGCGATCGGTGGATGTTGAGTGTTATAGCTGTCAGCAGATGTGGGAAATAGTTTTGTCGTTTAGCGATCGGTGGATGTCGAGTGTTATAGCTGTCGGCAGATGTGGGAAATAGTTTTGTCATTTAGTGATCGGTATAAGTAGTCGATTCTATTGGCAGAGGCTGGATGGATGATTCATCCGGCTGACGTTATCGGTAGATGCAAGTAGCAAAACTTGTCGTTTTGCGATCGGCTGGAGCTGGAAGAATGATTCCTCCGGCTGACGTCATCGGTGGGAAACCTCCAGTTTTGTTTCCGCCCTGTTTCGCTGACTTTGTTCAGCGGCAGATGCGTTTGACTTCTTCGATTTTTAAGTATTACACGCTTTATACCTTCATTTCTTCCAGCCGACTATCTTCTAATACTATACTAATCATTCACACATTGTTTTTATAGTTTGTCTAACTCTATTTTTGCTCAAATGATTTCCGCTGCAAGTTTTTAAATATTTTAAGGTTTGAGAAAATGTCAAATTTTGATTTTTGAGCGAAGCTTAAAAATATTGTCCAAAGTTTCCTAGTTATGTTCGGGCTTATGAGTCACAAACTGGGTATATATAATTCGGGGCGTCACAGTGATGGCTTGAAAAATCATCAATAGGCTATTAATAGAGTACGTAGAGCTGTTAAGTATGTTCGATATTCACCTGCAAGATTATAAATTTTTAATAATTGTGTTGATAATGTTAAGATCGCATGCAAAAGTAGTGCTTCTCTTGATGTGTCTACAAGATGGAATTCTAGATATTTGATGTTAGCAAGTGCTGAAAAATTTGAAAAAACTTTTGCCAAGTTAATGGAAACCGATAGTAATTATGTCGGTGATTTGAGTGGAGAATCACCTCCTACTACAACAGATTAGGAGAATATTAGAGAACTTCTTTAAGTTTTTGAAGATTTTTTTTATTATACAACTATAATTGTTTCAGCGTCTTCGCGTGTGACATCAAATATTTATTTTAGTGAAATATGCAATTTAAAAATGGTTATCATGGAGTATGCTCAGTCTGCCAATCCGTCCTTGAGGAATATGGCAATTATAATGCAAAGAAAACTTGATAAGTACTGGGGAAGTTATAAGAAAATTAATTTTTTCATATATGTTGCAGTTGTATTAGATCCGAGTTGTAAAATACAATTTTTGGAACATTGTCTTACCATGTTGGTCGACAATAATAGAGAAACAAGTTTGGTTAGTCAAGTACGAAGTGTGATTAACAAATTATATGTGCAATACAATTTGGATTTGGGGGTTAAGTATGTCACAAGATTCTTGAAGCACAAGTGTTGCCACATCTTTGTCCGCAGGACAAATTACTAGTTTTGCACACAATAAGGTATATGAGATGTTTTGTAGCCGTCATAGTGAACTAGATACTGTAAGCAAGAGGACGGATGTCGATCTATATTTATCTGAAGAATTGGAAAAAATTTCAAACAATCAAGATATTTTGACATGGTGGAAAGTGAATTCATTAAAATATTCAATATTAAGTAAAATTGCAAAAGTTGTATTAGGTATTCCTATTTCCACTGTTTATTCAGAGTTAACTTTCAGTTGTGGAGGACGTGTAATATATTCTTTTCGTAGTTCTTTGTCACCAAAGACTGCAAAGGTACTTATTTACACTCAAAGCTGGATTCGTAAGACAAAACATAATGTAGTTAACTTTAATGACGTGGTCGATGTGTTGGATTCAATAAAAATAACCAGAGTAATTGAATCTAGAATAAATTCCATAATCTGAAAAGAGCGAGAGCCCAGTTCTTGAATCGATATGTTAGAAATTACAAGTAAATCGTTAAAACAAGAAGGACATACCCGGATCCATTGTTTGAATGCAAAATATCGTAGAACGGGTACGTAGATCTTCTGATTCGATAATTGCCCTCTCTAATATCTCTCTAGAATGATGGAGGTTCTAAGAGGCAAAGGGTTCAATTATGAATTGAGGATCATAACACTATATTAAACCTAATTGGGTAATTTACCAGTTTGCCCATCACAAATTGATAAATTACCTCTGGTGTCTCTACACATAATATAACCATATTATATTTAATATACTCCAAAGTTCGTTGAAACTATATTAAATCACTTTAATATGGACTTAAACTTGATTATAACATAATATATAATTTATAGTTTAACAATTTAGATCCAACTAGAATTATAAATCTTTATAATTCTAACAATCTCCCACTTGGATCAAATTATAAACTAATCAGTTACACATTATAACTTTATCCTTATGATATCAAATTTTGTTATCATCTAAACAGAGTATACTCAAACAATCTCGTCTATCAATTATATCAAATACAGGACCAAAGCGGCTTTCGTCACATTTATCGTAACTAAACCTATCAATGATCACATACATCAACATAACCAAATGACAAAGATCAAATATGGATGTGTAGCATGAAAATTACATGTAATGTGATTTAACATGCCTATTTCCAACTGGTCCAACCAAAACTTTATTGAGATCATTAAAACTCAAATACCATAGTGAATTAAATGAATACCTCATAAAATGAATACTGCAGTAACCAAAATATTCATTACAAATATCTATAGAATAGAATCACATAAAAACAAATGACAGACTCCCACTAAACCTCAATATCTCCAAGAGATACAACCCCCATATGAGCAACATGCTCATGAAAGACCTTGGGTCGTAATCCCTTGGTTAGCGGATCCGCAATCATGAAGTCTGTTCCAATGTGATCTATAGATATTTGACCACTCTAAACTCTTTCTTTCACAACAAGAAACTTGATGTCTACAAACTTAGACTTTGAGAAACTCCTGTTGTTGTTTGAGAACATCACAGCTGACTGATTGTCACATAAAATTCGAAGTGGTCTTTCAATACCATTCGAGATTCTCAATCCTGTGACAAAGTTACTCAGCCATAATGCCTGATTAGATGCCTCATAACATGCTATAAACTCAGCTGTCATAGTAGAAGAGGCCGTAAGTCTCTGTTTGGCACTCTTCCAGGAGATCGCTCCTCTAGCTAAAAGAACAATATAGCCTAACGTTGACTTCAAGTCATCTTGGCATCCAGCAAAATCAGAGTCAGTATACCCAATGATCTCGAGCTGATCTGATTTCTTGTATGTGAGCATGTATTCTTTGGTTCTCTGTAAGTATCTGAGTACCCTTTTTACAGCTTTCCAATGATCCAATCCAGGATTGCTCAAGTATCTACCTAACATGCCAACTATGTACGCAATATCCGGACGCGTGCATACTTGAGCATGCATTAAGCTTCCTACTGCCGAAACATAAGGAATCTTTTGCATTTCTTTGACTTCAAAGTCACTTGAAGGGCATTGACTTTTATTTATCTTTTCTCCTTTGGCAACAGGGGTATCTCCTAGTTTACATTCTTGCATGCCAAATCTTTTTAAAACCTTCTCGATATAGCTCTTTTGTGATAATCCAAGTATACCTCGACAACGATCTCAGTATATTTGGATTCCTAATACAAAAGAGGCGTCACCAAGATCTTTCATTTCAAATTTCTTTGAAAGAAATTTCTTGGTGTCATGCAACAAACCTATATCGTTGCATACTAATAATATGTTATCAACATATAAAACCAGAAACATCATTTTATTCCCAATAAATTTGTGGTATACATAATGTAATATCCGGCTTGTACGGATTTTTAGAATATTCATATTTTATTATATATGTGGCATTTTTGGTAAATATGTCAAATCAGGTCCGATTTACGAAAAGAAATCGTCATTATGATCCTGACAAATAATAAGAATTTTAACGAATTTTGGAGAATTTTTGGAGTTATAACGCTATATTCCGAGTAATTACCTCTATCGTAATATAATTGACGTTTTAGTAAAAATAGTAAATGAGGTCCAAATTGCGAACGGATAGTTTTAATAAATCTCTGGTAACTAATTGGACTTATTGGCGAAATTAGGAAATTTGGTGATCCCGAATAGTTGGACGATTAACGAAATGAAGGACGAAACAAATAGAATTAAGTAAGAAGGGCAAAATGGTAATTTGCAAACCAAAATTAATAAATAACACAAATCTCTCTTTTTCTCCTCACTTCTCTCTTTTCTCTCTGGCGCTCACGAACAGAGAAGAAACTTCTCTCTGGCCGCCAGCGTTCTCACGACATCCGACCTCCGTCCGACCTTCGTTCTTCCTCCGTCCTTCACGGTTTCTCCTCCTCTCGCTACCCTCGGTAAGTAGCTTCGGTCTTTGAGCATTAAATTCCAAGTTTTAGGTCGATTTAACGTTAGGGTTTCGATTAGGGTTTCGATAAAAATGTCGAATTATGGCTCGTAATTAATAGGTTAGCCGTGAGTAAGTATGTATTGAACGTATTTGACGTTATTGGACGAAGAAAAATCAATTTGTGAAAAAGTTAAAAATTGGTAAATTTCCGGGTTTTTGAGAAAAACTCGTTAATTGAGATTTCGGATTATCGAGCCTTAATTGACGTTCTAAATGCTTTGATTAGCTAAGTTGGAATTTAGGAAATTCATTAGTTGAGGATTTTATAATTTGAACGTTTATAATTCAAATTGGTTTTAACGGTGGATATCGTGTTTTCCTCAGACACACGACTCCCGTGGACGAAGATTGAGATTCTGCGCGCCCAAGGTAAGTCTTCGTGACTTACTCTGACCAATTGGTCTACACCATACTTCGATGTCGTATCGAGGATCCCTGAAGAGATGTTTGCTTTAAATTCGCTTTGGTTGGGTAGTTAGGTTTAAATTGTTGTAGGTTAGTTTAATTTCGGTCTTGATGGTATGCACGTTGTTTGTTTATCGCACGGTTATATTATGCACATATCTGTTCATGCATCACGTATTTCAAAGGTCATGAAAACGAATTTCTGCACGTATTTTAAGAAAATGAACGAACCTCTGTAATGAATGAATGTAATCTGTCTGTATCTGGTCATGCGAGATGGGGCTCAGGCACGGCTGTGCGTGTTGCAAGCGTGTACCCCCCCCCCCCCCTCTAGGTGGAAAGGGTAGTCCGACCGCTGGATAGGCCCTCTCCATTTAGTGGGTCGAGGTCTCGGTGACAATCTGTCTGTCTGCGACGTAATGAATCTGTAATCTGAATCTGTCATGCATGTTTTCTGAATGACATCTGCACGCATGCATCTGCATTTACGTAGCTTACTGAGATTTAATTATCTCATAGGTGTCTGTATGGTGTAGGTGATATCTTTGGTGACATCGAGCCAGGTGAGGACGATGTTCCTCCTCCTGACGTAGGTGGCAGCTGATGGATGATGGCCGTGGGAGTGCGCTGAGTAGTCGAGGCGCGATATGACCCGTGGGGATGTATGTATGGACTCTGGGGTTATTTTGGGATATTTTGAATTGATAATTGTATAGAGTATTTTAGGTTGTTTGGATCTGGATAGAGGTTAGAAAATGTTTTGGTAACTGTATGTAAAAGCTTTGGTTTAAACTGTTTTGATAAACGTTATGAAATGTTTTGATTCGTTTTGGGATTGGTACGGGTAAGCTCGGTTTTTAGAGCTATCCACGCAGTTGGACTTCGCCAAGTCCGCCGCCATACTATTGAGTTTAGAACACGTTTATGAGGGATTGAAGTCGTGAATTGATTGTGAATATTGATGAGTAAAATGAATGGGATATTAAAATGTGTATATTTGCTCTCTGGAATTGGATTCCAGAGAAGTGTTGTGTGAATGTTTGCTCTCTGGAAACCGGATTCCAGAGAGCTGAAATATGTTTTGCTCTCTGGAATTTCAGAGAGCAAAGTGTTAAACAAAAGCTGAAGGAAGAGAAGAAGGAAAGAAGGGGAAAAGGAAGAGGAGTCCGATCGCTTAAGGTGATCGCTGCTGGCTTATATCAGTGCAGCGATCGATCTCTGCCTTCAGCAGAGATCGATCGCTGCTTGGGAGAGGCAAGGGTGCGGCGATCGGTCTCTGCTGAAGGCAGAGATCGATCGCTGCCTTACCAATAAGGTGCGGCGATCGGTCTCTGCCTTCAGCAGAGATCGATCGCTGCCTTCGATGCTTCGAGGGGCAGAATCCCAATTCTGCCCTCCCACTTTTCTGAATGGTTTTAATTGTTTAATAATTAAATGTTTTAAGTTTTATTTAATTATTAAACGTTTTGTTTTAAATGTTTTAGAGGTCCGATTTCAATTCCGTTTTAAATTCTGATTGAGTTTCCGCTTAAGTATAAGTTAATGTTTAAAATGAAAAATTTATTACGGAAATACGGGTACGGAATTAGGGGTGTTACACATAATCATCAACTTTATTTGACTCAAAACCATATGAGGTGACTGCTTGATGAAATTTGTAATACCATTGACGGGAAGCTTGTTTTAGCCCGTAGATAGATTTCTTTAATTTACAAACTAAGTCCTTTGATTTATCCGAATCAAAGAACTCGGGTTGCACCATATAGATCATTTCATCAATGTCACCATTGAGAAACGCCGTCATTGCATCTATCTGATGTAGCTCTAAATCAAAATGAGCTACTAGTGCCATTATAGTTCTAAAGCAATCTTTCGTAGATACCGGAGAGAAAGTTTCCTTATAGTCAATGCCTTCTCTTTGAGTAAAACTCTTACCAACAAGACGTGCTTTGAATCTCTCAATGTTACCTTTTGAATCCCTTTTAGATTTAAAAATCTATTTACAACCGACGGGTTTCAAACCTGCAGGTAACGGGATGAGATCCCAAACGTCATTGTCTTTCATGGACTTTAACTCCTCATTCATGGCATCAGTCCACTTTTGAGAATCAGAACTGTTAATGGCTTGGTTGAAAGTGACAGGGTCATCTTCCACCTCACCAAGTTCCTCATGTTCTTGTAGGAATACGATTGTAGCACCCGGTTTCAATTAAACCGAATTTAACTTGTAAATTAATGATGTGCAATTTCATGGTAGAATTGAGAGAGAGTTATTGGCTAGGTTAACGGGTGACTAAGCAAGGGCATTTATGTAAATGGGCAATTTAAAAGTGGATAACGTATTTAAAGAAAGAGAGATTAGGTTTAATAA
The DNA here is from genome assembly GCA_022432975.1 of Begonia masoniana. Classification (NCBI taxonomy): domain Eukaryota; kingdom Viridiplantae; phylum Streptophyta; class Magnoliopsida; order Cucurbitales; family Begoniaceae; genus Begonia; species Begonia masoniana. The sequence goes on from CM039502.1 coordinate 71,795,364, forward strand.
ACTGTAGCCGCCACCATTTCACATTTTTTTTCCTCTTCGGGTTTTCAGCGAGCAGTAGAGCTCTCTTGGCGATTCTCTCGCTCGATTCTCCTTCAACCTAGGTAAGCTCTCTTAGTTTGTCTGTGATTTTAACAACTAGATAGCTGAGGAAGTACAACGTGTGAAGTTTCGAGGAATACTGTGTGAGAGTCGAGCTCGGGTGTAGTGTTGAATCGGAAATGCACAATGAACTAAGCTTCCAAGCTAGTTTCCCTTGATTTTCTGAACAGATTAGAATGAGGTTTAGTAGAAATCTAATTGACATCCTTTCTATGACCTAGGTGAGCGGACTTCTGAAGTAGATTGAAACCTTGCATTTCCAGAGGAGCCAGGTAAGTAAAGTTTGTTTGTATGCCTTCGGGCCTACATCACAAAACGTTAGGGTTGTGTTTACTTGGATGTGTCTGTGTGTGTGTTATGCATCATGTTTTAAAAGTATACGAAAATGAATTTGAATGCATGTTGGCATGGTAAGGAATGAACATATTGAAACAGTGAATCAGCTTTGCTGTTAAGGGAGCTAATCCAACCCTTAATGCGACAGTGGATATTTATACTTTGGGAGAGTTGATCCAACTCCCAATTTCACAGGGGGATCTGAACAGTGAATCAGTTTTACTGTTAAGGGAGCTAATCCAACCCTTAATGAGACAGTGGATATTTATACTTTGGGAGAGTTGATCCAACTCCCAATTTCACAGGGGGATCTGAACAGAAACAACGCATGAACAACTGAGAGGAGAAAGTAGAAATTGCACGTCTAGGAATTTATGTTCCAGCATTTCATTCTTTTCTTTTCATCATTGCTTTGCTTACTTAGCATTAGGCTAATAGATGAGTTTTGTGATGTAGGTGAAGAAGTGACAGCAGGTGATTCTTCTGAGTTCATTGAGGGATAGACTGGTTGGGGGAGCACACTCATGCCACGAACCTGGTGAACTGATGAGGCGATTTAACTGATGTCTGTTTGGTGAGAAGGTTTAGTTGACAGTGATTAAAACTTAGAAATGCTAAGTTTCCATAGCAGTAGTGGTTTCAGTATTTTAAACACGTTTTGAGATTTTTCTGATAACGATGATCTGTTGTGTTTTAGATGTTATTTTTACTGGATTTGATTAATGTAGTGGTTTGAGTTGTTTCCGAATTGTCTTGGAAAAGTAAGCAAATTTCTTCCTGTAATCAGTGTTGTGTATGTTTTGTGAGGAGTCGTTGAAATGTACTCAGTTTTCTACCGGTAGATGATGTCTATCGGTAAATGATGAGTTATGTTGTCTATCGAAAGATGTCTTCAGAAAAGTCATCGGATGATGTAGGTTTAAGTTTATCGGAAGATGTCTTTAGATGAGCCACCGGATGATACAAGTTAATTCTATCGGAGGGTGTAGGTTTAAGTCTACCGGATGATGTCTCAGTAAACTCATCGGCAGATGCGTGCTGACGTCATCGGCAGATGTAGGAGAATTATCGTCGTTTAGTCTATCGGTAGATGATGAGTTATTGTTCTGTCACCTACCGGTAGATGAAGACCTTGCATTATCGGAAGGAGAGGGTGTCATACTTTGTCGTGTAGTCATCGGTAGATGCCGTCTACTGAAAGGGGTCTGTGTTGTATATTTTCCGAGTGACGTCATCGGTAGAAGCCTCCTATTTCCTGTTTCTACTTCCTCCGTTGACTTTGTCGTCGGCTGTTTGGTTTGACCTCTGCAATTTCTCGAGTATTCCTCGTTTAAAAACTTTATTTCTTTTGGCTGATTATTCTGAACATTTCAAAACATTATTTTAACAATGTTTTTCACAGTTTGTTTAACTCCATAGTTATTCAAATGATTTCCGCTGCAAGTTCTCAAAGGTTTTGAGGTTTTAGTAAAACGATCAATCTTGACTTTCGGGTAAAGTTTTAACTTAATCCAAAATTTCTTAGTCATGTTCGAGCGATGAGTAGCGAACCGGATTTAGAAAATTCAGGGCGTTACAACGATGTAATCATCCAAAATCGTACTCCTTCTCTCTCTGTGGACCTCCGTAATGACATATTTTCTTGAGGCTGTTGAGTTTGTTCTTCGGGAATGACTTCCTGAAGAAGTTCAGAAAGTGATTCAACATTGTCTTTTTTATTATCCACTTGATCGAAGTCAAAGGAAACCAAAGGAAGAGGAACAACTTCCTCTTCAAAGACAATGTCTTCCTTATCTCTCCTCACAAACTCTACATCCTCAAAAAATCGGAAATTTCCCGTTTCAAAGAATGTCCTTACAGTGGGATCATAAAATTTGTACCCCCTTGACCGTTCAGGATGTTGACTTAATTAGTGTTTAAGTCTAAATATATTTTTGATGATGTGTTTATATGCTTGTAATATAATTTGATTATGTTTATTAAATGAGAATAATGAATTATGCATTGGAGTTTAATCTATTGGAAATGCCCTTGGAAAGGGTATTTTAGTTATCTAATGCATGTGATTAAGTGTACAGGGCTACATAGTTTTTTTAACAGAGTTAAGTGAAGAACTCCACCGCTCACTAAACGACAAAGGCGGATGAGAAAAATGAAGATATACTATGTTCGCTAGACGACAAGGGCGGAAGACTTCAATAAGACATCCTACGCTCACTAAACGACAAAGGCGGAAGACGTCTAAAACTTCTTCATCCGATACTGATTCAAGCAGGATAGCGTTTTCTCATCCGATGTCGGTTCAACATTTTAAAGTTGCATCATCCGACACCGGTTCAGCGTTTAAAGATTCATCATCCTATGCCGGTTCAACATTTTGAAGTTGCATCCACCGATGGCGGTTCAAGACTAAAACAACATGATCTTCCGCAAAAATTCAAAACAACCGCGAAGCTACAGTGATGTCGTTTTCAGCCTTAACTCTAAAACATTAATGGCGACGACAAACAGCAATCTCAAATGCAACGGATATCTGCTTCAGTACAGATGCTTCCCAACGGTAACATTTTTCCATTAGTAGAAAGAAGCATTCAACTCTGTGAAGCAAAAATTCAGACAGAGTATTTAAGCCAAAGAATAAGCACGAAGAAAAGAACTTTTGTGAAAATTAGCTTTGACCCCTAACGTGCGATTTATCATACTCTGTATTTTTTCATCTACATCTCTCGATTCCTAAACTTGAGAATTTGTTTTGAGAGTTTGTAGTTTGTTATGTTCATTCACTCAAATCTGTAAAACCTGAAAGGAAGTGGATTGACGCTCGTGAAGTTCAATCCAGAATTGTAAGGCTGTAGATCGACGCCCATGAAGCTCGATCTGGGATTCTCATTGAGGAGAGGTTAAGAATCTTCAAGGGGGAAAAACCTTGAAGCGTGGACGTAGGTAGGTTTTGGCCGAACCACGTAAATCACGGTGTCAAATTTCTCTCTCTTTCACTCTATTTTACTTGTTTGTTTATAATTAACCTAGAAGTTTAATACAAGAGAGAAATTGGTTAGACTCAAAATTAACATTAAAAAGTTTAATTCACCCCCCTCTTAGACAATTACGATCCTACAATTGGTATCAGAGCGAGGTTAAACATTGTCTAAGTTGTGTTTAAATACTCTGTGATTTATATATTTACAATGGCATTCACACACGTAGAAGGTCAAGCTGTTAATAGACCTCCCTTCTTTGATGGTAGTGATTATGTCTACTGGAAGGCTAGAATGAGAATATTCGTTCAAGCCATGGATTATGAGATTTGGGGCATAATTGAAAACGGCCCTTTCAAGGCCACGAAAACTGTTGATGGGAAAAGTATCCTTAAGGACTCTACTGAACTATCTGAGTCCGATAAGAGAAATCTGAGCCTTAATGCCAAGGCAATAAACACTCTGTACTGTGCTCTAAATAGAGATGAATTTAATAGAGTACAAGGGTGTGAGAGTGCTCAAGAAATTTGATACTTATTAGAGATCACACACGAAGGCACAAACCAGGTTAAAGAGAGTAAATTGAGCATGTTAGTTCATGAATATGAACTGTTTTCTATGGAAAAAGGAGAAACTATTAGTTCTATGTATACTCGATTTATTAACATCACTAATGGTCTTAAAGCTCTTGGTAAGATTTACTCAGGTGAAGAACAGGTAAGGAAAATTCTGAGATGCCTACCGAGAGCATGGCAACCAAAGGTGACAGCCATACAAGAGGCTAAGGATCTCAAAGCTCTCAAACTTGAAGAGCTCATTGGCTCACAGATGCCTCATGAGATAACCATGAGAGCCAATGACAAGGAAGATCTCAAAGAAAAGGAGATCAGCAAAAAGAAGGATATAGCACTTAAAGCTTCCTCGAGCAAACTAGATGACTCTGAGGAAGATGAGGACATTGCCCTCATTACAAGGAGGTTCAGCAAATTCCTCCAGAGAAAAAGAATGCAAGGAAGAAGATTTCCTAAGGTCGAGAAACCACAAAAGGAGAAGGAAATCACATGCTTTGGGTGTGGAAAGCCAGGCCACATGAAGGCTGACTGTCCACAAGCTAAGAATCCCAAGAAGTTCAAGAAAAGAGCATGAAGACCACTTGGGATGACAGTGAAAGTGATACATCCTCAGAAGATGAGGAAGTAGCCAACCTCTGCTTCATGGCACATGAAAATGAGGTTAGTGTTTCCTCTAGTGATAGTGAAACTGAGGATGGAGACTTAATTGATACATTTAATGATTTAGTTAAACAGTTTGGCATGCTAAAAAAGATAATGCATGATTAGTAGAAAAGCATGCAAAAGAAGTTGACTCGCATGTTAAGGAATGCAACATGCAGAAAGAGGAAATTACTGAACTTAAAAGCAGAAATAAGGATTTAAATAATATTATTCTAAAATTTACTAATGACAACAAGTTATATAAGATGTTATTAGGTAAACAGAGAGTAGATTTTAACAGAGCAGGATTAGGTTTTGATTAGGAGATCTGAAACTTTTATTGCCTTCTGTTTTATGCCCTCTGTTCGTATGTCTTCCTGTTATAGTTGTCAAGTTCTGCCTTAAAAACTTCATCTTCCGATCACATTCACTGCTGTTTTAAGTGTACATCCACCGATAGTCACTGTTCACATTTTGTCTTATTCGCATCTTCTGCCAAACAGTGATTCTGCCATAGGTTTTTTTTTCTTCTGCCGATTACGTAAATGCCTATATCTTCCGGTTGACGTCATCCATCATCCGGCTGACGTAATCAGCTCATCCGAATTCATCTACTGTCTGTATCTTCCGGTTGACGTCATCCATCATCCGGCTGACGTCATCACCCCATCCGAATTCATCTACTGTCTGTATCTTCCGGTTGGTGTCATCCATCATCCGGCTGACGTCATCACCTCATCCGATCTCATCTGCTGCCTGTAACTTCCGCCTGACGTCACCCACCTTCCGGCTGACGTCACCACCTCTTCAACCCAGTTTTACTCAACCTCTTCTGCTGAACACTGTTCGTCTTTTGTCGTATCTAAATCCACCGATAGCTTTAATCTTCCGCCTGACGTCATCCTTACTTCTGTCTTTGCAAATACATCTTCCGCCTGACGTCAACTCACATCCTCCAACCGATTTAATTGTATCACCCGCCTTGGTTCATTTACATCCACCGATTTCGGTTCATTGTTTTATTAAATGACATCCACCGTTCCGGTTTAATTTTCATCCACCGCCCAACAGTATTTTGTTTGCTTTTGAAAACTAAGTCTTCTGCCAGTCTTCCGCCAATATTTCCTGTTTCCTACTTCCATTTATAACTGTTATCCAGAATCTCTTTTTACCGCTTTCCCGTTTGATTTCGAATCTAGAGAACTTTCTCTCCCATTGTAAATGTCTTAAAAGTATAATGTCAAAAAAAAATGTAGTCCCTGTTTTCCATTAACCGTCCCGGAGTGACGGATTGGCTCTCGGGTCCTGCTGATCGGGATCCAGATTCGGGTCGTCACAGTCATGGTATCAGAGAGACAAGGTTTTAAAACCGATTCTGTGAAATGTCTGACTGCGCAACCCGCCACATGAGATCGCTCCACCAACTGTAAGTGTTTAAATCCCTGTCAAAGTTCTGTTTATTAAATTAGGTTATTCTGTTTATAGGGTTTATTAGAAATGGTGAGAGGACATCAGGAAGAGTCAAGTGAAAGCTCTCGTACCATTGACGGACTAACCGAACTGGTGGGTGTACAGTCCCGCATGGTGGAACGTATGATGGCCAGAGAAGACAGCGGGAACAATAATAATAATAACCATGGAAATGCTTCACGTGACAACAATGGAGATAGATTCCGGTGACTCCAGCCCCCTTCATTTGATGGACTGTCTACAGACTCGACCCGTGCTGAAACCTGGATTCGAACAATAGAGAAGATGTTCAGTTATGCAGAAGTGGAAGACAACAAGAAAGTTATTTGTGCCACGTTCTATCTCATCGAAAGTGCTGGGTTTTGGTGGGACACAGTGCAGTCGACTACAGTGGCATTAAGCTGGGAAGGATTCACGAGAATCTTCTACGAAAAGTACTTCGACCGTGGAGTGAGGAAGGAGAAATTGCTTGAATTCTCTCGGTTGCGACAATATGGGTCAGTGGCCGAATATGTTTAGAAATTTGAATCATTATCCCGATATGCAACACACTTGGTGGCCACCGATGAGAACAAGGTACACCAGTTCATCCAAGGGCTAAAGATGGATCTTCTCCGAGGAATCACAACTGGAGGGTTCGATGAGGCACCATACGTGAAGATGGTGGCCAAGGCTTATCAGTTAGAAGCTTTAGAAATAAAGTCCCAGAGACAAAGAGATTCACCAAGAGGAATTATTCGGAATATTCCTCAACAGCAACAACAACAACAAAAAGGTCAGAATTTACAACATCAACAGCAGCAGAACAGGGGTATCAAGAGGCCCAATGAGACCATCACCTATCAAGACAAGGGAAAGAGACCAATGGGGGCTCCTCAACCTTCAGTATGCCCACGGTGCCAAAAACTTCACAAAGGTGAATGTAGATTTATTACAGGCCAATGTTTCCGTTGTGGCAAGGGAGGCCATCATGTTTGGGATTGCCCGATGCTGGACACGAGACCAAACCTTGCAGTACCAAGGGTTTTTGCAATGATGGAGGACGTTGACGATGTTGATCAGCACACGACAATTACAGGTACAATTACAGTATGTGATGCACCTACTTATACCTTGTGGGACACGGGGGCCACACATTCGTTTGTGGCCATGGACTTCGTAGTTAGACAGAAGTTTTGTAGTACGTCGTCAGATCAACCCTACAGCATTATGCTACCGCCCGGAGAGTTTATGCACTCCGAGCAGGTTGTACGGGGTGATATAGTGTCAGTAGGAGACCAGAAGTTGTATGCCAGTCTTATCGTTACCGGTATGAAAGGATACGATATGATTCTGGGGATGGATTGGCTGTTTAGACATCACGCCACCATCAACTGTAGGTCCGAGCTTGTGTCGTTTAAACGCCCGAACGAGGTAGAACTCTCCTATCAGGCAGTACCAAAGGAACACCTTATGCCTGCTATATCTTCCTTGAAAGCTCAACAACTGATGAGGTCAGGGTGCATCGGATTTCTGGCCCATGTATTAGACGTTCAAAGGCAAGGTGAGGTGGAACTTCAAAATATTCCAGTAGTACGGGACTTCTCAGAAGTTTTCTTAGATGACTTACCGGGATTGCCACCTGATCGTGAAATCGAATTTGAGATTGATATATATCCTGGAGCTGAACCAGTATCGAAGAATCCATACCGTATGGCACCGATTGAGCTGAGGGAGTTGAAGGCTCAGCTAAAGGAATTGGTGGATAATGGTTTTGTGCGCCCTAGTTTTTCTCCGTGGGGTGCTCCCGTCTTATTTGTTAAGAAGAAAGATGGGTCCCTACGGATGTGTATTGACTACCGTGAGCTGAACAAGTTGACGATCAAGAATAAGTACCCGTTGCCGAGAATCGATGATTTATTTGACCAGCTACAAGGGGCTCGGGTATTTTCTAAAATTTACTTACCCTCCGGCTATTACCAGTTGAAGGTCAGAACTGATGATATTCCAAAGACCACCTTCAGGACCCGGTACGGGCATTACGAGTTCTTGGTGATGTCGTTCAGGTTAACTAATGCTCAGGCGGCATTCATGGACCTGATGAACAGGATATTCCAAGATGTCTTGGATAAATTTGTGATCGTTTTCATCGACGACATTCTGGTTTATTCCAAGAGTGAGGCCGAGCATGAAAAGCACTTGGCTATTGTGTTGTCAACTCTAAAACAGCATCAATTATATGCCAAGCTATCAAAGTGTGAATTCTGGCTGAGCAAAATTAATTTCCTAGGCCATGTGGTGTCGGCAGAAGGAGTGTCCGTGGATCCAGCCAAGATTCTGACAGTGAAGGAATGGCCAAGACCGAGAAGTGCCAGTGAGGTACGGAGTTTTATCGGATTAGCTGGTTATTACAGAAAGTTCATCAAGGGATTCTCTGTGATAGCGAAGCCTATGACCAGCTTAACGAGGAAGGACATCAAGTTCAAGTGGTCTGAAGCTTGTGAGGTGAGTTTTCAGACACTTAAGCAGAAATTGACTACTCCTCCTCTGCTAGTATTGCCAGTTGAAGACGACAAATTCAGCGTATATTGTGATGCGTCCAAGATTGGCTTGGGATGTGTGTTAATGCAAGAAGGGAAAGTGGTAGCATACGCATCTAGGCAATTGAAGAACCATGAACAAAACTACCCTACTCATGACCTCGAGCTAGCGGCAGTTGTATTTGCGCTGAAAGTATGGAGACACCATTTGTACGGACAATCATGTGAGGTGTTTTCAGATCACAAAAGTCTGAAGTACATCTTTACTCAGAAAGAGTTGAACATGAGACAAAGATGGTGGTTAGAATTTGTAAAAGACTACGATGTTGAAATCAAATACCATCCTGGTAAAGCTAATGTGGTAGCTGATGCGCTAAGCAGGATGCCAGCTACTATGCAACAAGTAATGTCGGCTGTATTCATGCCTTTGAGGATGGAGATACAGAAGTTTGATATGGAGATAGTTTCTGGGCTATCGGCCATACTAGCGGACTTGACACTGCGGCCCACCATCCTGGACCGAATTAAGGAGGCTCAGAAGACCAATTCAAAGGAGATGGCTGATATGGTGAGCAAGGTACCAATGGCTTCTTCCGATTTCAGTTATTCGGGAGATGGTATTCTTAAGTTCAGAGATAGATGGTATGTTCCGAAAGATGAGGAGTTACGGAAGAACATCTTGTCGGAAGCCCACTCATCTCCTTTCTCTGTGCATCCTGGAAGCACGAAGATGTATCAAGACTTGAAACTTCACTTCTGGTGGCCGAATATGAAGAATAAAGTGGCCAAGTATGTGGAGTCTTGTATGATATGTCAACAGGTCAAAGCTGAACATCAACGACCAAGTGGAACGCTTCAACCTCTTCCGATTCCCGAATGGAAGTGGGAGAATATCACAATGGACTTTGTTGTGGGCCTACCAAGAACAGCTAATGGCCATAATAGCATATGGGTTATAGTGGACAGATTGACGAAGTCAGCCCATTTTCTACCTGTGAAGACAACGTACTCCATGGATCAGTACGCAGAACTGTACATCAGTGAGATTGTTAAGCTGCATGGTGTTCCGGTGTCGATTGTTTCGGACCGTGATCCCAGATTCACTTCCAGATTTTGGAGAAGTTTGCAGCACTCCTTGGGTACAAAGTTGGATTTCAGCACAGCATTTCATCCACAAACTGACAGACAATCTGAGAGAACAATCCAAATACTGGAAGATATGCTAAGGTCGTGCGTGCTGGAATTTCATGCTCCTTGGAGTAGATATTTGCCACTCGTGGAGTTTGCTTACAACAATAGCTATCAAGCTACAATTGGCATGGCTCCATATGAAGCTCTCTACGGCAGGAAGTGTAGATCCCCGTTGTGTTGGGATGAAGTCGAGGAAGCCAAGCTTATCAGTCCTGAGCTGTTACAACAGATGTCCGAAGTGATTGCCGCAATCAACCAACGAATAAAGATTGCTCAGAATCGACAAAAGAGTTATGCAGACCATAGAAGAAGGGACTTGGAGTTTGCTGAGGGCGATGAAGTATTCTTGAAGGTGTCGCCTTTCAAGGGCGTAATGAGATTCGGTAAGAAAGAAAAGCTCAGCCCACGGTTCATTGGCCCTTTTCCCATCATGAAGCGTGTGGGAAGCACGGCTTACAGGCTACAGCTGCCAGCGTCTATGGATGGAGTTCACAATGTTTTCCATGTTTCGATGCTGAGGAAGTGTGTACGAGATCCAACTCAGATCGTAGAGCATGTGGACTCTGATATCATGCCGACGCTGACATATGAAGAAAGGCCTATACAGATATTGGATATGTCACTCAAGGTGTTGCGCAACAAGGTAGTCCCATTGGTGAAAGTTTTGTGGCGCAATCATAATGTGGAGGAAGCCACGTGGGAAAGATAAGAGGATGTTAGGGCCCAATATCCGGAGTTATTCGCTTAGGCAAATTTTGGGGACAAAATTTCTGTTAAGGTGGGTGGAATGTAGCACCCGGCCTTTTGACTGTAATTATTTCCCGAATCATTTTGCGGGATTGATTTAATATTAATACAATATGTGTTTTGTTGGAAAACAATCTAATGTATAACTAAGCAAAACAATAAGTTTGAAATGCATGGAAGGGCAAATTGGAGAGAAATTAAGGTTGGTGGGAGTTAGCCAGTGGATAACTGACACTTGGCAACTTGTTGAGGATGCTAAGTCCTTCCTCCTACGTGAAATCTGCATTTCACTTCTCTGCTTCTTCCCTTCCCTTTTTGCTTTCTCTCTTCCATGCGACCGAAACAAAGTACCAAACTTTGTTTCTCTTGCATTCTTTTGTTTCCTTCAGCAAAAGGTAAGCATCTACTCATGCTAACAAATTTGGACAAGTTTAATGTGGGTTTTTACCGAAGCTTAGGGTTATGGTATTTAGAGAAAAACTCACTGTCTTTGGATGAAAACACGTTGGTGTGTTTTCTAAAGATTTGAAACGTGTTGCTGCTGATTCTTCTAACTTATTAGTTAGCATGTGCAGCATTGTTTATTTCTCTACGTGCTTGTTACAGATCTGTGCATTTCCGAGACTTTCCAGCCCACTGCATCACGGATAATAGGTAAGTTCATACCCGTAGGTTGGCCCTTAAGGCCCTACATCACGGAGGTACTACGTATTTTTGTTCTGTCGGGTTATTTTCGGGTAGAAGGATTAGAGTTATGTTCTGTGTTTCCCCTGTTATGTTTCTGTTGTCTTAATTGTTGTTCTCTGCTGTTTAAGTTGAAGAACTGTACTCGATCATGCATACACGTTTTTCCTGAAAGTTCATGCAAAACCATTTTCTGTACACTGTTTGAAACTAAACAAGATAAAATCTGACTGAAATGTATCGGTTAAGTGCGGGACGGGGACTGGCCTCCAGATCTGTTTCTGTACTGTACTGTATTACTGTTTGTGCCTGATAGTGCACCCACTATTCGCCAGTTCCCCTATAAGCCCTACTTACACCCCACTGCCACTGAAACGTAATGTACTGTACTGTCACTTAATTTCTGAAAACCGCATGCATAGCATATGCATCACAGCATTTTATATGTTCTTACTGAGCTTTAGGCTCATAGGTGAACTCTCTGATGTAGGTACTGAACCCGAAAATGAGGACTTTGTGCCTCAGTCTGATGACTAGGTGGCTGGTGGCTCGAGCTCTCGGGGGTGGCTGCTGCAGTCAGACATATGTCTGTCCTGAGGTTTAAGTTTTCTTAAAGCGATGTACAAGTCTGTGAAACTTTACTGAGATTCTGCTGCTTTGTTTTTAAACTTCAGGTGTCGTTCTGTGTTTGTTTTAAAAACTTCTGTTTTGAGAAATTCTGTAATTATATGTTAAGTTCGGTACTGTTTCTGAGATTTTGAAACAATGTATAGATTCTGTGTCAATGTTTAAAACCGTTGTATTTGACAGTTAAGTTTATATTCTAAAGTATTCTGGAATTATTTGGGATATTTTCTGTTAATCTGTGCATGGATGATTTCTGATTTTGGAACTATCCATGCAATTTGTTTCTTTAAATCTGTCAATTGTAAAGTATGTTTTACAATCTTGTTTAGAATCGGGTATTGAAAGTCTACAATTTTTATGCCTTCTGTTTGTACTGTATTTGACAGTTGAGTTATGTTCTGAAGTATTCTGAAATGGTTTGGAATATTTTCTGTTAGTCTATGCATGGATGGTCTCTGGTTTTTGAGCTATCCATGCAGTGTGTCTTCCTGAATCTGTCAATTGTAAAGCATGTTTCACGACCTTGTTTTAATTCGGGTTTTGGAGATCTGAAACTTTTATTGCCTTCTGTTTTATGCCCTCTGTTCGTATATCTTCCTGTTATAGTTGTCAAGTTCTGCCTTAAAAACTGCATCTTCCGATCACGTTCACTGCTGTTTTAAGTGTACATCCACCGATAGTCACTGTTCACATTTTGTCTTATTCGCATCTTCCGCCAAACAGTGATTCTGCCATAGGTTTTTTTTTCTTCTGCCGATTATGTAAATGTCTATATCTTCTGTTGACGTCATCCATCATCCAGCTGACGTCATCAGCTCATCCGAATTCATCTACTGTCTGTATCTTCCGGTTGACGTCATCCATCATCCGGCTGACGTCATCACCCCATCCGAATTCATCTACTGTCTGTATCTTCCGGTTGGTGTCATCCATTATCCGGCTGACGTCATCACCTCATCCGATCTCATCTGCTGCCTGTAACTTCCGCCTGACGTCACCCACCTTCCGGCTGACGTCACCACCTCTTCAACCCAGTTTTACTCAGCCTCTTCCGCTGAACACTGTTCGTCTTTTGTCGTATCTGAATTCACCGATAGCTTTAATCTTCTGCTTGACATCATCCTTACTTCTGTCTTTGCAAATGCATCTTCCGCCTGACGTCAGCTCACATCCTCCACCTGATTTAATTATATCACCCGCCTTGGTTCATTTACATCCACCGATTTCAGTTCATTGTTTTATTAAATGACATCCACCGTTCCGGTTTAATTTTCATCCACCGCCCAACAGTATTTTGTTTTCTTTTGAAAACTAAGTCTTCTGCCAGTCTTCTGCCAATATTTCATGTTTCCTACTTCCATTTATAACTGTTATCCAGAATCTCTTTTTACTGCTTTCCCGTTTGATTTCGAATCCAGAGAACTTTCTCTCCCACTGTAAATGTCTTAAAAGTATAATGTCAAAAAAAAATGTAGTCCTTGTTTTCCATTAGCCGTCCCGGAGTGACGGCTTGGCTCTCGGGTCCTGCTGATCGGGATCCGGATTCGGGTCGTCACAGTCAGAAAAGGAAAAAGGAAACTGATTTTGGATGAAGAGTCATCAATGCAAGAAGGAGGTGGTGACTCAGAGATCCCTGCATTTGATATTTCCCCTCCTCATTCTCTGGTCTCAAGCCCCCACCTTCCTCCACCAGTGCCAAGACCTCCTGCTCCATCATCTCTAGCTCATCTTTTTTAGGCCATCTCAGTTCCTCAGCCATCTCCTCCACCTACTTTTTTGGTACCTTCTCTGCCTCCTCTAGTCCCACTTCCTCCTCCAGTCCAAACACCTCCTCCAGTCTCACTTCCTCCTCCACTACTAACACCTCCTCCTGTCCAACCTGCTCTACTAGTCCTAACAGCTCCACTTGTCCACGTCTCCTCACCAATTCCATCCGTTACTCCTGTCACTCCTCTGACTTATCAGCAGAGATTTTCGTTGAGTGAGGCTCAGTACAATGATTTAAAGGCCTCTATTGATAGTCTAGGGTCAGCCCTCTGTCAGCTTGAGAAATCTATAGACGCTAAGCTTGACAAGACCCAAAAGAACATGAGCATTGCTGTGGATACTAGTCTTGAGTTGCTGGCAACAAAAATGGATGGTCATCGACGCATTGTTGCCAAGGAACTTGAGTCTCTCAGATCCTCTGTTTACAATCTGAATCCCGAACCTGAATCTGAACCATCCAATTTAGTCTGTGTCACAGAGGCTTGTTATGAACACTTCCTCCCTCCGATCATCCGTCCAGAGGCAGGTGAAGATGCTCGGCTACTGCCCTTAGATCTTCAGGAAGCTACGCTGACATTCTCTCCTTCTGCTGTTATTTCTGTCCGAGAGCCCTCTTTCGAGTCCTCAAATCCTATGGCTGCATCTCTTACTGCTTCTCCATCTGTAGAGTATCCTTATTGTCTGGACATGATAATGTTTCCAGAAATCTCTGCCATTTCTACTCCCTGCTTGGATTTGGTGGTCTATCAAGGACCCTCTCCATCTACTGCTCCTCAGCCAGAGCCTTCTCCATGCCAGGATATAGTGATCTATCAAGCACCACTTCCTCCCGCTATTGCTTCACTTCGCGCACTTGTGGATGCTTATTTTCTTTCAGATCTTGACGTGCCCGCTTGGATTAGCCAAGCATTCTGGACTCATTTTTTAGCTTTCTTTAAGTATAGGATTTTGTTTGTAAACACGTTTATTGATATTCTAATGATATTTCCCTGATGTTTCTATCCCTTGTGGTGAATGCATTGCTTCTGCTGTCTCTTTGTTTGTTTTTGATAATGTCAATGGGGGAGAATATATTTGATCGGTGATTTATGAATGTGGAATTAGTAACTATGATTTGTGTATGCATATTTTGGAAATCTGAAAATCTGGATATATGCATATTTTTTACTGTTTTTGAAACTCTGGTATGCTCTGTGTTTGTTTTTTGGAATATATGCATTTGCTATGGGGGAGTTATACTTAATCAAATTTATAGGTTGTCATCATTAAAAAGGGGGAGATTGTTGACATAATTAGTGTTTAAGTCTAAATATGTTTTTGATGATGTGTTTATATGCTTGTAATATAATTTGATTATGTTTATTAAATGAGAATAATAAATTATGCATTGGAGTTTAATCTATTGGAAATGCCCTTGGAAAGGGTATTTAGTTATCTAATGCATGTGATTAAGTGTACAGGGCCGCATAGTTTTTTTAACAGAGTTAAATGAAGAACTCTACCGCTCACTAAACGACAAAGGCGGATGAGAAAAATGAAGATATCCTACGTTCGCTAGACGACAAGGGTGGAAGACTTCAATAAGACATCCTACGCTCACTAAACGACAAAGGCGGAAGACGTCTAAAACTTCTTCATCCGATACCGGTTCAAGCAAGATAGCATTTTCTCATCCGATGCCGATTCAACATTTTAAAGTTGCATCATCCGACACCGGTTCAGCGTTTAAAGATTCATCATCCTATGCCAGTTCAACATTTTGAAGTTGCATCCACCGATGGCGGTTCAAGACTAAAACAACATGATCTTCCACCAGAATTCAAAACAACCGCGAAGCTACAGTGACATCGCTTTCAGCCTTAACTCCAAAACAATAATGGCGATGACGAACAGCAATCTCAAATGCAACGGATATCTGCTTCAGTACGGATGCTTTCCAACGGTGGCGAACGCTTTCATAGACTTAGACTCCCAACATTTAATGGCCAAGTTTCGGATCCTGTTTATATTGAGGAGTGGATTCGAAAAATGAAGGACATGTTCAAGTACGCCAAGGTCGATGAAGGAGATAGGGTCACTTATGTTGTTTTTCATTTGGAACTGAGTGCAAGGCATTGGTGGGACTCAATCCAGAGCACCATTAATGCAGGAGCTATGACCTGGGAAATGTTTAAGACTGCTTTCTTTGATAAATATTTCAATAGGACCGTTCGGGTCAGCAAGAAGAAGAAGTTCATGAATTTGCTTCAAACTGGCTCTGTGGCGGATTACATATGTAAGTTTGAGGCTTTATCACTGTTTGCTCCCCGATTGGTTGAGGATGATGAGGACAAGATCCACCAGTTCGTTCAAGGATTGAAGCCGAGTTTGTATATGAGAGTAAAGACTGCTAGAATACATGATATACCATATGGTGAAGTGACGGCTAAGGCCTTGGAACTGGAAGAAGCCGAGATAACGATATATGCACAGCGTGAACAGCCAAGGAAGTTCATTAAAGAGGCTCAGCCACCACCACATCAGAACAAAGGATGGCAACCGCAACAGAACAGAGGACCACAACAACAACAGCAGGGTATAAAGAGACCCTTCAATCCAAATGACGATCAAGGAAAAGGAAAACGACCATTAGCCCCTCTATGCTCCAACTGCAAGAAGAACCACCATGGCGAGTGCAAGCTACACTCTGGCCGCTGCTACAGATGTGACAAGGTCGGACAGGTAGTCAGAGACTGCCCCATGCCACCAGACCCCAATCGAGCAAGAATAGCACCCAGAGTCTTTGCTATGATGGAGGACGAAGATGCTGTGCAGCATACGGTCATAACAGGTACAATTATGATCTGTGATATTTCTGCTTACACACTTATAGACACGGGGGCCACCCACTCATTTATAGCAACCCTGTTTGTCTGTAAGCATAAGTTAGGATACTTACCAGCTGATAGGCCATATAGTGTCATGTTACCGTCAGGGAAATCCTTACATTCTGAACAGATAGTGAAGGGTGACATTATGTCCTTAGGAGATAAGAAGTTATATGTACAACTGATTGTAATTGACATGAAGGGATATGAAGTTATATTAGGAATGGATTGGTTATCCAGACACTATGCCACGATAAGTTGTAGGTCTGAATTAGTTGAGTTTTGACCCCCAAATGGAGATCGGTATACCTTCCAAGCTATCCCAAAAATAAGTAAAATACCGATTATATCCTCACTAGAGACTCAACGGATATTGAAAGATGGCTGTGAAAGTTACCTAGCTAGTATAATGGATATTCAGGTGAAGAATAAGATAGAATTACAAGATATTTCTATAGTCCGAGAGTTCCCTGAAGCATTCTTGGATGATTTGTCAGGATTACCACATGATAGAGAAATAGAGTTTGTGATTGATATATATCCCGAGGCATTACCTGTATCTAAGAATCCTTACCGTATGGCACCTGTTGAATTAAAGGAATTAAAAGTCCAACTACAGGAATTAGTAGACAAATAATTTATACACCCTAGTAGTTCTCCCTGGGGTGCACCTGTTTTATTCGTTAAGAAGAAAGATGGTTCTCTTAGAATGTGCATTGACTACATAGAGCTAAACAAGTTGACAATTAAGAATAAATATCCTTTACCCCGAATTGATGATTTGTTTGACCAGTTACAAGGAGCTAAGGTATTTTCAAAGATTGACTTACGTTCGGGTTATTACCAACTGAAAGTTAAGGAGGGGGACATACCAAAGACAGCATTCAGAACCCGATATGGACATTATGAATTTCTTGTAATGTTGTTTGGTTTGACAAATGCACCCGCAGCTTTTATGGACTTGATGAATCGAGTGTTTCGTGAGTACTTGGACAAGTTTGTAATCGTGTTTATAGATAACATCCTTATATACTCACAGACTGAAGCTGACCATGCAGAGCATCTAAGAATAGTTTTGACGACATTAAAACAGCAACAACTTTATGCCAAGTTGTCTAAGTGTGAGTTCTGGCTGGATAAGGTCAACTTTTTAGGTTATGTCATTTCTACTGAGGGCGTATCAATAGATCCAACCAAGATTCAGGCTGTTAAGGACTGGCCACAGCCAAAGAATGTCAGTGAAGTCCGTAGTTTCCTTGGTTTGGCAGGTTATTATAGAAAGTTCATTAAGGGATTCTCTATGATAGCTAAGCCTTTAACTAATTTAACAAAGAAGGACACCAAGTACTCTTGGACTGAAGCTTGTGAAGAAGGCTTCCAAACACTTAAGCTGAAGTTGACGACAGCCCCGCTACTGACTCTACCAACCGAAGAAGGAAAGTTTAGTGTTTACTGCGATGCGTCCAAAGTTGGGCTGGGGTGTGTTTTGATGCAAGAAGGAAAGGTCGTGGCGTATGCCTCTAGGCAGCTGAAAAGTTATGAACAGAATTACCCCACTCATGATTTAGAGTTAGCCGCAGTTGTTTTTGTACTAAAGATTTGGAGACACTATTTATATGGTCGACAGTGCGAGGTGTTTTCTGACCATAAGAGCCTGAAGTACCTATTCACCCAAAAGGAATTAAACATGAGACAAAGACGTTGGTTGGAATTTGTTAAGGATTATGACCTTGAGATTAAATACCACCCGGGCAAGGCTAATGCTGTAGCCGATGCTTTAAGCAGGATGTCTAAGACAATGCAGCCCGCTGTATCAACCATGTCTGTACCATTATGGAAGGAAGTTCAGAAGTTCGAGTTGGAAATAGTTCCTGAATTGTCAACTTTACTTGCTGATTTAACCATTCGACCAACTCTTTTGGATAAGATCAAAGAGGAACAACAGAAGGATTCAAAGGAGAATAATAGTATGACGAGTAAGTTAAAGGACGCCTCCTCTGATTTCAGTCTCTCCAATGATGGTATTCTGAAGTTTAGGAATCTATGGTACATTCCCAGTGATAAGGGATTGCGTGAGTTGATCCTGGCTGAGGCTCACTCATCTTCTTTCTCTGTACACCCTGGTAACACCAAGATGTATCGGGATTTAAGGTTACATTATTGGTGGCCAAATATGAAGAGGGATGTTGCCAAGTATGTGGAGTCATGTCTTGTATGCCAACAAGTTAAAGCAGAGCGCCAACACCCAGGAGGTACCGTTCAACCCTTACCGATCCCTGAATGGAAATGGAAAAATATTGCCATGGATTTTGTTGTTGGACTACCTAAGACAACTAAAGGTCATGACAGCATCTGGGTTGTGGTTGACAGATTGACGAAGTCATCTCACTTCCTACCCGTGAAGACAACATACACGATGGACCAGCTTGCTGATCTGTATGTTCAGGAAATCATTAGATTGCATGGGATTCTGATATCTATAGTCTCTGACCGTGATCCCAGGTTCACCTCTAGATTTTGGCAGAGTCTTCAGAGCACATTAGGATTGAAGTTATCTTTCAGCACTGCTTTTCACCCACAAACCGATGGACAATCTGAGCGGACAATTCAGATACTCGAGGATATGTTGAGAGCATGTGTGCTAGATTTCCAGACATCTTGGAGTCGACATTTGTCTTTAATTGAATTCTCCTACAACAATAGTTACCAGTCCACTATTGGTATGGCACCCTACGAGGCGTTGTATGGTAGGAAATGTAGATCACCCTTATACTGGGATGAAGTTGGTGAAGCAAAACTCCTTGGACCCGAGATTTTACGGCAGATGTCAGATAAGATTGCCATTATTAGGAGGAGAATGATGACTGCACAAAGTCGACAGAAGAGTTATGCAGACCAAAGAAGGAGAGATCTTGAATTTGCTGTTGGAGATGAAGTTTTTCTAAAGATTTCACCCTTTAAGGGAGTTTTAAGATTTGGTAAGAAGGGAAAGCTTAATCCGCGATTTATTGGACCATTTCCCGTCTTAGCTAGGATTGGCAGTACAGCTTACAAACTTCAATTGCCTCCATCACTGGAAAAGGTACATAATGTCTTCCATGTATCAATGTTAAGGAAATGCATACGTGATCCAGCACATGTTGTTGAACCAACTGGAATCGATATTGAGCCGACCCTAGAGTATGAAGAGAAACCAGTAAGGATTATGGAATCTGCGGTAAAGACTCTTCGAAATAAAGAAATTCCACTGGTGAAAGTCTTATGGATGAATCATGGCATTGAAGAAGCCACTTGGGAGCGACAGCAGGACATGTTGGACAAGTATCCAGAACTCTTTACTTGATCAATTTTCGGGGACGAAAATTGTGTTTAAAGAGGGGTGGATGTAACACCCGACAATCTCTGCCAGGTGATTTTCTTAACGGAATTAACTGTCACTTTTATTATTAATACTTGAATTTAACTTTAATGCCAAAGTTTATTTGATTTCTAATTTTGGGGTGGCAAAATGGTAATTAGAAAGGATCTTATTAATATAAATAGAAAATGGAAACCTTAAACCTCACTTAAACCCCACTGTAGCCGACATTCTCTCTCGGCGATTCCCGTGCTTTCAGAGCTTTTTCTCTGCCGGCGATTCCCTCTTTGGCGATCGATTTCTCCAGCCTTCACTCCGATAACCTACATTCGAGGTAAGATTTAGTCAATGTAGTTGTCGTGTAGTTGTTTGGAACTCTATTTTCAACTAGAACCCAATGTTTCAAGATTCTTCAATGGCCGGATAATAGGAACATTTTTATCGGTGTTTGGTAATGGCATTTCTGAATCGATTCTGGACATTTAATATAACCGACCCTGATTAATCGTTAGTTGAACCTAGCTGTTTTGGTTTTGGATTTCAGACTGCACACAGAGAACTAGACTAAAGGATTCGGGAATGACTTTAGTTATTAGATTCTAGGATGATTTGTGATTAGGACTATTAGGAATTTTATTTTAACTACTACAATGTAATGTTTTAGGTGAAGAAGTCTGAAGAAAAGGAGCTCAAGTTGCCAAGGAAACCAGGTAAGTGAATGTATAGGATTCCCGGCCATTAGGGCCTTACATCATAAGGATGCTAGGTAGAAACTGATACGATGATTAGAAGTTATTTAAGCTATTGTCTGTTACTTATGTTGATATTTGTTTTAAGTTAGTAAGATGGTTTGTACTTGGATGATTCACGGATGTTTGAGAACTATGTTATGTGATGTTCTGTTAGAGTCTATGAAGTCAACTGTCTAGTATGATAAATTCCATAGCCTGATGAATTAAGAACATTCATGTCATGCATCATGATTTACTCCTCAAGCATATGAAAATGATTTATGAGCATGTTTTCCCCATGAACAAGATATGAGAATGAATATGAAAACGATCCCATACAACATGATTAAGTGAGGGTTGGGGGCGAGTTGACGTATGCCATAGTCTAAAGAGGGACCATGAAAACGACCCGAAAGGGAATATGATCAAAATCACTGTCAACCCCCCTTTTACGGCACAAATCCTCCCTTAATCCATATGATGAAAATGATGAACAGAAACAAGAATAATAAATGATCAAGAACATGTTTTCTCTCAACTGTACATTCATGAATACATGTTAATTTGCATTCCTTACTAAGCATTAGGCTTATAGTTTAAACCTCATGATGTAGGTGACAAGTTTTCAGGTGAGGATCTCAAAGTTAATGAGGATGTTTAAGCTCGGTTGCTGGAAGGTGCTCAGGGTGGAGATTTGTGGCTGGCAGGCGATATTGACCCGCGGTTATGCTCACATTAAGTCAGTAAAATTAATGAAAGACTGAAGTCTGTGTAGGATGAGATTTCTTTTTATAACATTGGGATGTTGGGATTTGTCTATTTGATCTCTAAGTTCGTGTAACAACCCCAGAAGGGATCGTCACATAATCCGTATCTTTTTTAATCATTTAATCCTTATTACTCACACATGATTCATTATTAGTAGTGTATTTCTTTTTTTTGAAACATAATTTAACTCAAGATGTCATATGCGATTCGCTAAGCCTCAATCGGCAAAAGAAAACATTACATATCTGCCGGCGGGCAGTACAATGTATATCGGCTAGTGAAGGGTAAACTTTAAGCTATAGACTGCATCTACCGATAGAAAAATGAACCACATCTACCGGTCACTAGACGACAAAATCGTGTTTATACCATCCGGTGGAGAAACTCCCTACATCATCCGATGAAATAAGGGTACATCATCCGGTGACTTATTACACTACATCTGTCGATTACTAGACGACAAAATAACACTCTCATCATCCGATGGCTTAAACACTCTACATCTGCCGATCGCTAGACGACAAAATAGCACTTTCATCATTTGATGGCTTAAACACTCTACATCTGCCGATCGCTAGACGACAAAATAGCGCTTTCATCATCCGATGGTTTAAACACTCCACATCTGCCGATCGCTAGACGACAAAATAGCACTTTCATCATCCGATGACTTAAACACTCTACATCTGCCGATCGCTAGACGACAAAATAGCACTTTCATCATCCGATGGCTTAAACACTCTACATCTGCCGATCGCTAGACGACAAAATAGCACTTTCATCATCCGATGGCTTAAACACTCTACATCTGCCGATGACGTCAGCCGGATAATTGCTCTACCCAGCTTCTATCACACGGCAGGAAACACCATAATCATCAAGCAACCTCATCCGATAGAACATACCACAACTCACCCGAATCTTAACTTAGTAATTATAAACCTCAATGAGTAGGGATCATAAACTCATTCAAAATACGCATAGCGGAAGACTTAAGCAAAACAAACCATTCGATAATTCTTAAAATCGTATTCAGACTCTAAAGACAAACCATTCAAATTCGAATCTCATTGTTATAAGAAATTCTGTTCTACTTAGTCATTTGTTCATCATAAACTATTCTGACTTACTATGAGCATAACCAGGAAACTTAATCGCCTATCCAGCCTTGCACTGTCACACTGAGCATCCTCCAGCAACCAAGCTTAGACATCCTCATTAACCTTGAGTTCCTCACCTGAAAACTCGTCACCTACATCATAAGGTTTAAACTATAAGCCTAATGCTTAGTAAGGAATGCAACACTAACATGTATGCATGAATGTATAGTTTGGGAAAATCACATGCTCATAAGTCTTTTTCTTGTTCATATCTTTGCTTGAAATCATCATTCATAGTCATAGATCATATTCATCAATCATAGTCATTGATCATATTCATCATTCATAGTCATTGATCATATTCATCATTCATAGTCATTGATCATATTCATCATTCATAGTCATTGGTCATATTCATCATTCATAGTCATTGGTCATATTTATCATTCATTTAAGTTGTGTGGATTAAGAGAGGATTTGTGCCGGTAAAGGGGGTTCGACAGTGAGTTTGATCTTATTCCCTGCTGCGGGTCGTATTCATATGTCCCTCTTTGGACTGTGACATACGCCGAACAGCCCCCAACCCTCACTTAGTCCACGTTGCATAAATCTTATACATATACATATATACATACATATCTTGTTCATGGAAAACATGCATTAAAATATTTTCTTATGCTCGAGAAACATTCATGATGCATGAACATGAGAACTTTAACCCATCAGTCTATGACAAGGATCATACCAGAGCAGACAACTTCACATTCACTAGCAGGTCATCAAATAGTATAACTCACATCATTCATCAATCCTTCAAGTGCAGACAAGCTCATTATCATAAGGTAAACATTAGACATCTAAAACAACCTAGTACTCCCACGATGTAGAGCTCTATCAGCCGGAAATCTTAATACATTCACTTACCTGGTCTCCTTAGCGATTTGAGCTCCTTTCTCTTCAAACTTCTTCACCTAAAACATTCACATTGCAGTAGTTAAAACAAAATCCTATTAGTCCTAATCACAAGTCGCCCTAGGATCTAATAGCTGAAGTCACTCCCGAATCCCTAGTATAGTACTCTGTGCAGTTAGAAATCCAAAACCCAGAACAGACAGATTCGATTAACGATAACTCAGGGTTGGTTGTTTAGTGTCCAAAAATCGATTCAGAAAGACATTACCACTTCCAGATTTCAAATGTTCTTATTATTAGTCAGCCATTGGGAAAATCCAAAACTCCAATGCCGAGTAGAAAACAGGGCTAATAAACTAATGGATAGCTACATTGCTTAAAGCATACCTCAGGCACAGAGTAGACGAGTAGTGGCAGAGAAAACCGATCGTCGAAGAGAGTATGCTGAAAGTAGAGAGCAAGAGCTTGCGAGAGAAGAAATCGCCGAAAAGGAAGGTGTCGGCTACAGTGGTTCAAGTGAGGTTTAAAACATTTCCTTTTTCTTTATATTTCGGTCTCAAATCTCCATTATTACAACTTTGCCACTCAACCTAGTTTAAATCCACATGAAATTAATTATTCTTGGTATAAAACTCGAAACCGTGAAGATTAAATAGTTATGACCGTTAATACAGTTAGGAAGTCACCTGGCTGAAGTTGTCGGGTGTTACAGTTCGAGGAATGATTTAAGTTTATAGAATGATCTGCTTAATTAAGTCTTCCGCTTCACGTATCCTGAATGAGTCTATGATTTTTTTATTCGTTTAAAGTTTATGCCTATCAAGTTGAAATCTATGAGAGTCGGGGTATTTTTCTGTTGGTTGAAGTTGCTTGATGATTATCGTGTGTTTACTGCTGAGTGATAGGAGTCGGATGAGTATATCATCCGGCTGACGTCATCGGCGGATGTCGAATGATAGAAGTTGAACGATTGAGTCTTCCGGCTGACGTCATCGGATGATGTCGAGTGTTTACTCACCGGATGATGTAAGTAAAGTATTTAGTCGTTTGTTCACCGGATAATGTCTCTTGTCGGATGAGGTAAGTGAGTCACGTGCAATGCACATGTCCACCGAATGATGCCTCTGATGGATGAAGACATCATCCGGCTGACGTCATCGGTGGATGGTGAATGATTGTTGATCACCGGGCGATGTAGGTGTTTTCTTTACCGGATGATATAAGTAATGTTTTGTCGTTTAGTGACCGGACGATGTAGGTGTCTTCTTTACCGGATGATATAAGTAATGTTTTGTCGTTTAGTGACCGGGCGATGTAGGTGTCTTCTTTACCGGATGATATAAGTAATGTTTTGTCACAGGCGATGTAGGTGTTTTCTTTACCGGATGATATAAGTAATGTTTTGTCGTTTAGTGACCGGGCGATGTTTTAATTAGACGCGTGAAACGCCCGTGTCCGTCAGCAGATGTGTAATGTATTTTGTTGCCAGGCGATGCCGCTTGCTGGCGATGTTAAGTAAGTCACGTGTGATGCACATGATGACCGGATGATATAGAAATACACTACCGGCGGAAGCGAGCTCTGTGCTTGTCATTTAGCGATCGGCATAAGTGAGTTTTAGGTTTTGTCGTCTAGCAACTGGTTGATGCCTGCGATTTCAAGCATCTCAAGTGTGATGAGGTCGAGTGTACTGAGGTCTTCTTCCTTCTGCCCGATTACATTATGGATTAAATGCCCGAGTCTAGTCGCTCTACTCTGTGATGATTTATGCCAATGATCTTATGGGAGTCGGGTCCTTGAAGGGTAGAATTCTGTCAGATATGCAGACGGTTAAAGTTCAAAAAAAAAACAAACAAAAGGGTACAGAGAGTAATTTAGAGTAAGTGTTCTATGATAGTCATGGTTTGGTCTCGGCCCTACTGGGGTCGTTACAGATAGCTTCAACTTCAACTAATTTGCCATCACCCACAAAGATGAATCTTTCAGCATCATTCGGCTTTCGGCAATTCAGACAACCCTGCATAGACATACTAATGTGAGTGGTAGCACCCGAATCTAACCACAATGTATGTCTAGATACACAAACCAAATTAACTTCAGAACAAACAAGGTTGAAAAGTGTACCAACAGCTTCTTTCTTCATTTTATTTCCTTTATCTTTGAAAGATGATGCCAAATGAGCACTTTATGTCCGATCATGCTTAATCCTCTCTTCCTCTTGGACACAATGAGATATTAATTCATTAAGTGTCCACTTATCCTTCTGGCAGTTATAACTAATCTTAAACTGCCCAAACTGAGGAGGAAGAGAAATTAAGACTAAGTGAACAAGCATGTCTTCTGACAACTCTAACTTAAGTTCTTTAAGTCTTGAAGCAAGATGAGACATTTCCATTATGTACACCCTGATATTTCCCTTTCCATTATACTTGAGTGAGAAAAGTTTAGCTAAAAGCGTGCTTGTCTCAGTCTTCTCGTTTTTCTCAAAACGTTTCTCAAGTTCTTCAAGGAATGTTTTGGCATTAGTGTCTTCCGACATATTGCCGTGAAATGCTTCTGGAATGACGCGCTTCATGATCATTTGACTTACACGATTCGAACGCTCCCACTTTTCCAGCTCCCTTTTATCATCAAGAGTACTTGATGCTGAAAGAGGTGGGAAGCGTGCGACCCTAAGTGCAATGTCAAGATCCATGCATCCGAGAACAATCATAACGTTCTCTTTCTAGACTTTATAGTTGGTCCCGTTAAGCATAGGAACTGCATTAACGTTACCCATTATACTTGAGATGTTAACTATAACAACAGAGAAAATGAAACAACATTAACTCACCAATTAATATGCATATACATGACAATGATATAACTCAAAATGTAGTGCATCCATCAACAAGAAACCGGCACAACATTAACACTTAGTCTTTTGACTAAAAGTGTTAACTTGTAATTGGTAACTTGGTCCAGTATATAAACATTGACAATAAGACCTGTCAAACAATGAACTCATCGTTGGACAAGTTCAATGTTCACATGGCAGCCTAATAATTGTCACATGTTTTTAATACTGCTAACAAGCCATGCAACTGTACAAACATCAACCTTCCTTTGGGCCGATCGAAATTCATACAATGCATGTCTCATGCCCAACATATAAAAATAGGATAATTAAAGCAAGAGAGGCTAAGCTTATAGCATGTTACCCAACCATCCTATTTTACAATGTAAGACTTCATAAAATTGCACCAAAAAAGAGTTAAGAAAATTCATATACAATACATATTCAATGGATAGGCAACCATATTAGTCAATCAGTAAACCAAATGATCAACCAACTTAAAATGGAATGTTCAAATCGGCCAAAACTAGGCAAAAACAGGGCGAAATGGGGCGAACCAAGCCCTAAATTATCTAGAAACAGTCATTAAAAAGACCCAAAATAGCCGAACCAAAGTGAACCAGAGCCAATTTAACCAAATGGATTAGTCTTTTTTTTTTGTCGGACCGGACCAGACCGAACCGGACCGAACCGAACTGAATCGGACTGAACCGAATTGAACCAAACCGAACCGAACCAGACTGAACCGATCCAACCGGTCTGGGTTGAACCAACCAAGGAACCAGTTCGAACCATAACCGAACTGAGTTGGTTTGGTCCGAGTGGGTCCGATCCCAAATGGTTTGGCCCGATTTGGACCAAACCTAACCCAATCAGACCGAATCGGCCCAAACCACCGGAGAGGGGCTGCGAACCAGCAATGAAAATCGCCGGAATCTCATCGATTCCGGCGAATTTTCACCCCAAAATTGTCTGATTTATCAAAATAATGATAGATCGGACAATAAACCTTAACGTGTATCAACAAAAACTAATTTTAAGGCATCAAAACATGCATTCTAGCGGAATTAGATGCAAAAATATAGCCTTAAAAAATAATTCCGAAAATTAAAAAAAAATTGATGCTTTTTCGAATTTCAAGCAAAAAAAAAGTAGATTACTTGTAGTCTAACGTAACCGGCTCTGATACCAATTGTTGGATTCAATAAAAAATAACCAGAGTAATTGAATCTAGAATAAATTCCATAATCTGAAAAGAGCGAGAGCCCAGTTCTTGAATCGAATACGTTATAAATTACAAGTAAATCGTTAAAACAAAAAGGCCATACCCGGATCCATTGTTTGAATGCAAAATACCGTAGAACGGGTACGTAGATATTCCGATTCGATAATTGTCCTCTCTAATGTCTCTCTAGAATGATGAGGTTCTAAAAGGCAAAGGGTTCAATTATGAATTGGGGACCATAACCCTATATTAAACCTAATTGGGTAATTTACCAGTTTGACCATCACAAATTGATAAATTACTCTTGGTGTCTCTACATATAATATAACCATAGTATATTTAATATACTCCAAAGTCCATTGAAACTATATTAAATCACTTTAATATGGACTTAAACTTGATTATAACATAATGTATAATTTATAGTTTAACAATTTAGATCCAACTAGAATTATAAATCCTTATAATTCTAACACGATGAGTTTGACGAATATGTGTTTTAAATTTTTCTCATATTCTTTTTAGTAATTACTATAAATTTATACTTATTTTGAAACTTATATTTTGCAGATTTTACATCATCAGATGGAGATAACGAACCAATTAAAATTAGCGAATAGTGAGAACATCTAATTTCGTTAGTGTATATTTGATTGTTTTCTACCTCATTTTTTATGTAATTAATTACATTTTTATTAGTTTAATTGAAAGTGATCTGAAAGGACCATAACCATCTTGTAAACTTTTTCTTCCATTCCGGTGGTAGGTCGCTTTAAATTCCTGGTAATATTTACTAAGAAATAAGAGGTGAGAGTAAAAAGTGGATCTCGCTCGTCCCCATGGCCCGTATATGGCATTTGCTAGTAAGGAGAGTAAATAAATTCTGATGGGGTTCACCAAAATTATTTCTCTTTTTCCTATAATCCTTGTTTCCATTCCCCCTATTCATTAAGTTGATATCAATTAAGTAGCTGCTTGAACTTTTTGCAGTACGCTTTCAATGTATTCTCTCACCATGCATCGAACCATCGGTTCTTTCAAATAGGTACAATTAAATTAATTTACTGTCGTTCAATTAAATTTCTATCTATTTTTTATATCTACTTGCACAATTAAATTAAGTAATTAATTTTTTTTTTTAATTTATAATTTTATATTAAAAAATATTTTTTAATATAAAAATCGGAATCGAACCAGAACCGAAACAGAAATTCTAGTCCGATTCTTAAAAAAATTTTTTTTTTTTTGTTTTTTTTTTTTTTTTTTTTTGTTTTTTTTTTTTTGTTTTTTTTTTTTTTTTTTTGTTTTTTTTTTTTTTTGTTTTTTTTTTTTTGTTTTTTTTTTTTTTTTTTTTTTTTTTTGTTTTTTTTTTTTTTTTTTTTTTTTTTTGTTTTTTTTTTTTTTTGTTTTTTTTTTTTTTTGTTTTTTTTTTGTTTTTTTTTTTTTTTTGTTTTTTTTTTGTTTTTTTTTTTTTGTTTTTTTTTTTTTTTTTGTTTTTTTTTTTTTTTTTTTTGTTTTTTTTTTTTTTTTTTTTTGTTTTTTTTTTTTTGTTTTTTTTTTTTTGTTTTTTTTTTGTTTTTTTTTTTTTTGTTTTTTTTTTTTTGTTTTTTTTTTTTTTTTGTTTTTTTTTTTTTGTTTTTTTTTTTTTTGTTTTTTTTTTTTTTTTGTTTTTTTTTTTTTGTTTTTTTTTTTTTTTTGTTTTTTTTTTTTTGTTTTTTTTTTTTTTTTTTTGTTAAAAATTGATGATACTGGTCCTAAAAATTAAAAACTAAATATTATTAGTCTGGTCTTAATTTTTCTCAAAAATGAAACAGACCGGACCTCGTACACTCGTAAAAGGAGATACCAAATTGACATTTTAATTTATGCAACACCTACCACCATCTTTTTAACCAGGACGACTACGTTATAATGTGTCGAGAACCTGACACGTCATTTGTAGATATTTCACCTCGTGTTTTGCTATTTCTTTCCAGGTTGTAATTGTCTGGAACCGTAACAGTTTTCGGAATCAGATTTGGTCGGCTACTCAAATGCATTTCAAATACCCTAATTACTTTAATCAGAGACTACCAACACTTGGAGATAATTAAGAAACCATTAATGCACATTATTTTACATAGACGTGACAATAAATAACATTTTACACGTTAAAATGTCACGTACAAATCTTGGTGTGGCTCAGAATTGAGCTCCAGGAAGCAAGTCATATTCCACTTGGACGGTGCCGTTTTGTAGGGTAATGCCGACCATGTATCAGATTTCTGCACAACGGTGCCTTTCGAGAATCTCTCACATTTTTTGTATTGTTTTTTTTTTTTTTTTGTTTTTTTTTTGTGGAAATCGACAATTCTCAATCGTTCTGATATGTAATTCAATATATCAAGTGTTTGATTTGAACTCCTTTGCAATAATGATTATTCAAAACTGGTGTACACATCTTTTCTACTATTCGCACAATTATTTCAATTAATTTGGCATTATACACCAATTTACCCTAATTAATTTCTTTTAAACTACTGGGTTGCTAGTAAAAAAGAAAAAGGAAATATATTAGGGTTCCTATAAGCTTTTTTATTCGGTACACAGTCATGGCGTAACGCTTGATATAAGTTTTTTTTCTGGATATTTTGAAGTTTTGTGACATGTGACAACGTATTCATACAATCACGTAAGAGTAAACATTATATTTATAAATATTGTTTAACTAGGCAGAAAGAAATTTTCTCTCAATCTTTCTTGGACATTTTAATTTAAAAATTTAAGGTAGGTCTCCATAAGAGAAGATCATCAAGACTTCTTTTGTTTTGTTCGAGTCTAGAGTAGACTCGTGTAATTTGGTATGATAGTTTTGATGTATAGTTGAAGCTAGATATTATTGTTTGATATCAAAATCTCAAGATCATTGAAAAAGATAGAACGTGCGGTATTGACCGACCAACATAAATGAATTCACAAAATAACATATAACTTCCCAGGTATACGTATCGTTAATGGATGATACAATTTATTTATATATAATTATGAAATGACAATTTAGTCAATAAATTAAAAAAAAAAATGTATAATAAAAATGAAATTGAAGTGGAAATACTGGGAAATAGGAAACGACAGTGATGAAGTGGAAAGTAATAGACCGACGGGGCATGTCACGTGGTGGAGGTCGGGGACCACGGAAGGACAAGTGGAGTGGGGTACACCTGCCCAATTCTGGTTGGCTAACTTATTGCCCAATCAGATTGACAGCCTGCTCTTCTAACGTGCTTTCTTTTCATCCGTTCCTGTCACGTCCCACAAATAAATTCTGGAGCCTTCAATTATTTCCATCGCTACGATTATATTAACACGTGACTTTAGTAATCTAATTATGCTTCAAAACTTGTTAACCCATAATAATTTCACTCCAGTCACTAACTGTGTTTAATCAGACAAAACCATCTTCCAAACGTCATCGTATTAGTGTCAGGAGGGAGTGACTGGACTGCATACCGCCATATCGCATAGCTGACTGGATAGTGACGTGGCGGATAGCGTCCGTTAGACTCTAGTAAAAGCCGCTCTCCTTCTGATTGTCATTACTTTATATATTTTAAATTCGTTCTTAGCCAATCCCCTTCATTCTTCAAAGTAACCGGTAACTGGTTAAGCCGGTGGAGTGGGTCCTGCCTCAGTTAATATAAGTGAAGTACTCAAGAGAGCGGTAGAACAGTCCTAAGCTACCTGGGTTGCATGTTGCAACGCCTGCTCCTTCATCTCTAGCTAATCTCTGCTGTTGGGTCTTGATCCGACAGACGCCATGCCTTTCCGCAGTTTCGCTTTAGGTACGCAGCAGGAGTTCGTCCGACCGGAGCTATGGAAGTGCGGCGTGGCGGAGTTTATCTCCACGTTGATCTTCGTCTTCGCCGGCCAGGGATCGGGAATGGCGTTTGCCAAGATAACGAGTAATGGCGCAACCACTGAAGCCTCAATAATCGCCGCCTCTCTCGCCCACGGTTTCGGTCTCTTCATTGGTGTCGCCGTCAGCTTTAACATCTCCGGGGGGCATGTTAATCCTGCAGTCACCTTTGGTGCATTCGTTGGCGGAAACGTTTCTCTCCTCCGCCTCATTGTTTACTGGATCGGTCAGCTTCTCGGCTCTGTCGCTGCATGTGGTCTTCTTAAATTCACCACCCACGGCATGGTGAGTTCACCGTCGTATAATAAATTTCAATCTTTCTACTAATTCTTCTCCCCAAACTTCTATGAAAAACATCCTATTTACACTAATGTATTGCTAAATTCATCACTTTTCAAAATATTTCTTTTTTTAAAGACGTTAACTTGAAATTCATTCGCAGGTTACGACACCCTTTTTGTTCTCCTCTGATATTACAGTCTGGAACGCATTCGTTTTCGAGATCGTCATGACTTTCGGTCTGGTCTATACGGTCTATGCCACAGCAATTGATCCAAACAAAGGAACTTTAAAGACAATTGCGCCTATCGCTATCGGCTTAGTCGTTGGCGCTAATGTTCTGGCCGGTGGAGTCTTCGAGGGGGCGTCGATGAACCCGGCCGTCTCATTTGGACCCGCTTTGGTAAGCTGGAGCTGGGACCACCAATGGGTCTACTGGGCCGGACCCCTCATCGGCGGCGGCATCGCCGGCCTTGTTTTCGAGGGTTTTTTCATCAAGCAGACCCACGATCCTCTCCCTCAGGAATTCTGAGTCAACGGAAAAACAACGCACGTTGCATGTGTTTAATCACCGGCTCAGACATTCTCTACTCTACTCAATTTATATCTGACGGTTTTCTCGTTCTCTTTCCCTTTGTTGTCTTGTTCGTCGCTTGTTTCCACCCCTGGGATTATAATCTATTTGATAACTGTAGAAAACCAGGGTTTGATTCAGTTATTGGTGTATTCTTCTCCGGTTGTATTATTCCTCATTCCCATTTTCAGA
Organism: Begonia masoniana; assembly: GCA_022432975.1. NCBI lineage: Eukaryota > Viridiplantae > Streptophyta > Magnoliopsida > Cucurbitales > Begoniaceae > Begonia > Begonia masoniana. Next base: position 71,827,733 of record CM039502.1, read on the forward strand.
GTCATTTACCTTTCTGTTCTTCATATTTAAACTTTCTGGTTTTTCATTTCCTTCTATATTTATTTAACAATCACCGATAAAAATAACTCTCGCCTAAAATAGCTTTACGTTTCTTCCTCGTACTGCTGTAAATCGCTACTCACACTCAAAGCCCGAAGACCCAACTGGAAGTTTTGGATTCTGTCGGCTTGAATTTTCCGGTGAGTTGAAGAAAAATGTCAAGACAACCACGCAATTTACGTGGACTTACTGGTCTGAAGTGACTGATTTTTGATCACGAGACTGTCGATCGTGGATCTAAATCAGGAGAGATGAACAAGGCAAACGTGAAATTTCTAGACAGCCTTTTTGATGGCAACATCTAGCTTTAGAGACGTGGACCCTACCTCTGTCTGTTCCTGCCTTTTTCAGCTCGCTTTCAGATTGAAATTGAGACTGCCCATGTGCAAACATTACATCTAGCTTTTCCCCTCCCATTTCTCATGGATTACACTGACACAAATTTCCGAGAAGACGATAATGGAGTATTTGCAGAAAAAAAAAAAAAAAAAAGAGGCAATATACAATGAAAGGCATTTAGAAACAGCCAAAAAGGTTATAGATTAAAGCGATCCATGATTACCAAAAGCAACAAGGCATGTACTTTTCGTTTTAGTTTGGAATATTATTTTAAGGGCTTCTGCCACTACCTGGGCCTGACCTATTAGAAACATTGAGTAGAACAACTAAGTTTCCAAACTTCATCGTCCAATTCAAAGCGTAGTTTACATTATAAATTTTCTTGTGAAAATCAGACTATTCGCATATCTCAAACATACCATGTCATAGGCATAACAGAAATACATAAGGGCGATACTCATGCAATCGTAACAACCACGATGACTCTAATCAGATTTAAAATTTTACACTCAGGGACACGATTTTCAGTTGTCTTGCTACTTAATTAACAACAAATAAATATATTCTCTAACATCGAATGTGTGACAGTCTGCTATGTGAAAGAAAGGACAACTCAAAATTCTATTGATTGTGAGAGTACACTCATAATAGTAGAGTGATATAATTTCACATCGCTTTGAAGAGTGAAAATTGAGTGATATAACAGTGCATTTTGGGCAAACCCAAAGAATATGTGAGTGCTCCGGCCCAAAACGGACAATATTATACTTACTGGAAGCATTGGAGGACTCCACAGAATGTATGTAATAAAAATACGACCAATAAATTAAATGTACATACTCAAATTAAAATATATTTAGTGAAAAATACATAAATAATACATGAACTCGACAAGTCACGAGAATAGACACGTCACTTAAAACGAGAACACGTCTCAAAATATTATATTAGTGTAAAATGCAAAATTCCCGTGCTTGAAAATATGTCTACCTACAATACCAACTAGGAAAGCCCAATAACTCGAGGAATACAAAATTATAAGTCTCATAAAATAATTATAATATTATTACAAAATCAGATTTGAAATTTCATACTAACTTTATTAATATAAAATGAGTAGATTTCAAAGCTCGATATCTTATCTAATTCTTCGTGCGATGAAAACTGTGTTTGGGTCCAGTTACAGCGCCATTCCAGTACGATGGTTGGGTAAGCGTGCTTCCAAACAGATTGTATTTTTCTTGTGTGGTTGGTATTGTGATGGGCACTTCCCATGGAGAGTGACAGCTTCTGCGAGCTCCATGTGAATTTCACAGTTGGGTGCTCTGAACTGTTGGAACGGTAGGTCAAATATTATTGTTCTTTCTTTTGCCTTATAGCGCTTCGTTTCTCCTACAAATATCAATTTTCTTAATAGATTTTATTTGATTTTTAACAACTTATTACTACTCTGGTTCATTTTTTAAACAAGTTGTAAAAACTAACACGTGAGAGCTCACGTCAAATCTAAAATTTGATTGTTCACCAAGCAATTTTCGAAGCACGTTGAATCTTAATCTCTACTGGCATCAATTTGTTCTTCATCGTAGATGAGAAAGGTGGGTTCTATAGAATACTTCCACCAAAGAAGTTCTACGAGATTTTGTTCTAAGAAAAAATGTTTACTAAGAATAAAATAATTGTAGAATGAAATATGGAAGAGATACAGAAGGGTACGATGAGAGTGAGTTTAGTTTGTTGGAGTGGGGTATGTGTCGTCGTAGAGATGAACTTGCCGACGATTAAGAGGCTGAAGTGGCCTTGCATTGGTTTCTGCATGCTGCAATTAATACGACCAAAAAAGTCTTAATCACTTCATTAACTTCACATTTATGATACAAACAAAGTAGAGATACGTACATCTTCAACAGCCGTTTTAAGCATTTTGACTTGTTCTTTGGAGACCGTCATCATCTGGAAATGCATGATAGTAATTAATGTTTCATTAATTTGTCCAAAATCAATGATTATATTATTTACTAGGTTGAATTATTTTGATTACAAAAAGAAAAATTAGGATAAACTGTATGTTTGTCTTTAAATTTAAGATTTATTGTACTTTTTTATGCAAATAACCGTGTTAACTTACGAGCATTAGAAATAAAATTTTCGCCAAAAAATCACATTTTTTCACGTGATCTTCTCTATTGGCGATTTCCATATATAAACAAGAAGTTCATAAATTTAATTTTGGAGCTGATATCATCCCCTTGTACAGTAAGTTTATCAATGGAAATCGCTAAAATCTTTTTATTAGTAGTTGTTTCTCTTTAAAAATTACTTATCAGATAAGATCATGCGACAAAAATATGATTTCTTCGATGGTAACACTAGCTAAGAAAATTCGATTGCTTATGCCCCTTGGGTTGTTAGGCTAAGAAGTAGTTTTCCCAAATAAATAATAAAGTTTTGGCGTACCCTTTTGTTGATACTCCAAATGACACCTTCCGTACATGGAGGAACAGTGAGTGAACCCATGTATCTGTAATAATTCCTGCCGGCCATTTTTATGTCTGCTGGATCTACCTCTCTTAACCTAATCTCTTCATCCTTAATGTCTGTCAAACTGGAGATTTCCTTCGTAAACTGAAAACAAAACACACCCCAATGAAGAAAACTTGTAAATTTTAAATATTATAAGCAGATGGGGACGGAGCTGCCTATGATTTGGAGGGACAGTTTACCTTGGACAGGAACTCATCTGGTCGACCAATCTTGTAGAGGACGCCCAATACTGCTATCTTGATCTTCGCTTTTGGGTCCAAGCTTTCGTGAACCAAATGCAGCTCTAAATCGTACTTTCTGCCATTGATGGTGTGCTCTGAGTGTGAATGCCAATGACATTGCCGGAGAACGTAGTCGGTGCCGTTGATCTCGATTGATCCGGCGTCGCCATCCCATCGTAGCTGCACCCATATAAAAATGTCTTGGAATAATTTGAAGTTAATAATCTACGGCGTAATATGTTATAGTATTTTTCAAAACTTACTGAAATATCATGGCCTCTGTTGTGGAGAGTAGCGTTACAGGTCTTGTAGTTTCTCTTCATAGAATTGAATTTACGTATAATTTTGACCCTCTTGTTTGATAAATCAATGGGAGATTGCATATTTCCATTCTTACAGGCTGCCCATTCTTCCTTAAGCTCCCCCCAATAGTCTGGCCCTTTCTTGCTCCCTTCGATATAATCAAACTCTCTCTCATCCTCTGCATTTAAAAAAAAAAAAGAACTTTTATTTATCAGACGAAAGAAAAAAAAGAAAGAACACGGTCATTTTGCAGCATTATTACCAACTTCCTGGGCTCTGAGAAGCACGGAATGTTGGAAGACGACGAGGAAGAAGAGAAGGAAACTAAGAAGAGAGAGTGCAGATGTTTTAAAAGTTTTCATATTTCAGAGCAGAGGGGTTTTGCAGAAGAACACGGAAAATGGAGACGGTGAGAGAGCAAGCAATGATTTTGTCTGGGCACGAAAGGATATATATAGAAGTTGGAAAGAGGGGAATCAAACAGAAAACACCATGAAAGCTTCTGGAGTTCTGGGGAAGAAACTTCTCAGGTATGAAAGCGATCAGAAAAGAACCCCAACCCAACCAACCAGGAAGACGGAGGACACCGCGTAATTGCATTTGTTTTAATTTATTTATTTTAAAAAGAAATTAGCCAATTATTGATCTTATAATAATACTTTAAAATTCAGAAAATTAGCTTAGGAATCCAGCATTTACGTTGACTTCTTTTGAAAAAAATTGATATTTAAAGAAATGAAAATCTGCCCTGACCGTACCATGTGTGTTTTTAATGAAATTAGTTGCTGGCTACTAACCCATGCTCAATTATTTTGCTAAATTTATTATAATATTATGTATTTATTTGTAGTAATGTAATCTTTCATTTTATTTTAAAAATAATTAAAATAAATCATTAATCAAAAATATTTTTGAAGTAATAAACAAGGCCAACAAGCATCACTATGTTCATCTCACCAAACAAATCTGATTACGAGAGGAATATTAACATTTTAATAAATATTTTTCAGTGGCTTGTATTTTAAATCAATATATTTTTAATAATTTCCATGATCTGATTGTTGAAGAATAATAATGTGAGATTTGTAAGCACCAAACTAAGAAATCATTTATAAAAGAAAGTCATAAGATCCATAAACACCGACGCCCAACTGCGTTTAAATCAATATATTAATTGTTTAATTATTAATATAATATCAATTGTGATGATTCATATCTTAGAAAAACAAGAATATAAAAACAGAGCTCCACAGCAGTTCCAGTCTGTTCCTATTACTGCCTCTCCCACGCATTATATTTGAAAGCTCGTAGGAACATATTGCCATATTTATGAAATTACAAAAAAAAAAAAATTTCAAATAATAAACATTTTTATAATCTTAACATAATAGTTGCACAACAATATAAAAAAATGCCCTTATTTTTATTCAGAAACAAATAGTACATGCTATTCCAGATCTATATAATTATAAATTAGATACGTCTCAACCAGATATGTGCGTGCGTAATTTTTTCTTTTATAATTTTTTAGTAAGTTTCAAAAATTCATAACCAAATTTAATATTTACCAACAAATATATAGTAAGTTTAAGTTCAATATATAAATAAATACAAAGTAGGTATAATTAATCTTTGTCAATTAAATCATTGTGGTAGCGTAGCATCGTCCCAATCTTTGACAGCAATATCCAGTACAATTATCATCTTCGTACCTCCTATACTAAAAGAAAAGGCTCATGTCATGTGGCCCTAACATTTAAATCATATATATTATGCCTAAAAAATTTATTTTTGTTTATTTTCATATTAGAAATTTTGATTTATTTATTTGGCCTACCACTTGCATAATGTAATATCTGCTATTTAATTTTCTATTGTTAATAAAATACATATGATTAGATTAATGCATGAATTTATCACGTGTATGATAGATTAACAAGTCTAGTAAGTTTAGAAATTAAAGGAGAAATCAATGAAAGAGATACTTTTAGAAGACTTCATAATTGACCATTCTTTCCCTATTAAGATCTCAGCCAAAGCAAACAGCTAGTGGCCCCTGGGTCAGATCAACCTAGGAATGAAAACTATTCTAGTACCAAGTCAGGATCGAGTCCAACCTGATCGCCATTAGAGGAGTTGTGTCCATATGCTCCAAAGCTACGTGTTTTTACACCAAGTTTCTGATAAAATCCTCGACTTCCTAATTTAGAAAAAGTTCAGGTCCTGTATACCTGCTAGATTTCAAGATATACAAATACAAGATAGGACTGAGGAATGAAGACAATGAGTAATATTTCATGCTTTCTATTATAAAAAGTACTAAGAGGGCTTATTAACACGAAAAGGTCATAATATCCTTACAGATGCAGAGATTTTTATCTCGGAATACTAGTATAAGAGCACATGAGGAAGCAGTAGACAGAGTAATCACTCGTCCATCGCAAAATCATTAACGACCCAAAGAAAAAGAAAAACTTGAAGTCCCTGTGCTTGTACGGCCGAAAAATGCATCACCCTTAACGATCTATGAACGACTTGTTCATGAGGCTGACTGCGTTATCCATGAACTGCATAAAACCAAGAAGATTATATGAATCATGGAATGGCAAAAGGTGTACTCCTCAATAGGTGATATGCACAGGTTCAGAATGAGCTGAATTGTTATTCAGCAATAGACAGGAAAACATAGCAGCAAACAACCTCGTCTCGGTGAAGCAATAAAAATATGTGCCTTTGTAGAAACTTGTGTCAAACCTATATTTAGATTAAGCAGAGAGGAAGGGCATTTGCACATACATAAACACGAGAGCCTTGAACTTGCAGTAACAGATAATTTAAGATTTCTTTTTTGCCTAGTTCACATATATTATATAAGGTAATAACACATTGAACATACAAGTAAAACTTGAATACAAATACCTTTCCTAGTAGCTTAAGCTCTCTACCAACCGGTTCAAGGAAATTCAAGTCCACTTCTATTGGCCATACCTATTGAAGGAAAAAAAAAAAAAAAAGCATCCACAAGCACATGAGAAACGGTAGAAAATCCAATTCAGCCACAAAATGATGCAAAATGGCAAGATATATTCAACAACACATCAGTAGTTACGATGGTAAATAATTTGCAAATGACCCAATTGAGAGTGATAAATGCACAAACGCAGATGCAGAAGTGCAATGGCTGCCAATTTATACACCAAACACGCTTGAAAAGCATGCCTCATTTTATAGTAGGTGCCTAATTTCACAGCCAATAACTGGTAAAATACACCTCCGCAAACACATAAGAACTAACGATGAAAAAGATAATATCCAACTGAAAATAAAAACTGCTCTAGAAAGATCCAGATGGTGAATCAAACATCAGAATTTGGTTGAAATGTCCTTGAAACCCTTGTAAAATTGAGAAATTAAAATGAAAAATGAAGGAAAAGAAGGAAGAACCTTTAAACCAAGTAATTTGATGGGAATAGTTTGGCCTGGTACAATACAATCAGGCCCCGCCGCTTCAACTATGGCTTCTGTCGCCATTCCATATCCTATGGGATTAGGATGCTGCAAACAAAATGGGTCGTCACAATCACACAGAAGTTTCAGAAATCGGCACGAAACTATACAAAGCTGAGAGAGAGAGAGAGAGAGAGAGATCATCCTATGGGATTAGGATGCTGCAAACAAAATGGGTCGTCACAATCACACAGAAGTTTCAGAAATCGGCACGAAACTATACAAAGTTGAGAGAGAGAGAGAGAGAGAGAGAGAGAGGACCTTCATGACGGAGAAAGCGAGATTAGAATAAGGGGTTTGGCGAGGCGCGGAGAATGGGAGAATGATGAATTTTGGGGATGGGATTGACGGAGGAAGCCCTCCATGGCGCATCCTTTTGGAGAGCACCTCCTCCTCCGCCTGCTTTCCGAGACATAAGCGTCGCAGTTTAGCTGTATTACTTAGGGTTTGAAGATTATGCAAGCAACCCTACACTCTCCTCGTCCGCTTCTTCACAGTACGTAGTGTTGCTGCCTCTGACAAATGTGGCGAACCTTCGTTTCCTTATCTCTGTAAATGTGCAGCCGTGGTGGCATCCGCGAAAGCAATCTTTCTTTTGGCTGAAATGTTTTTCTCATCTTTTTCTATTTTAATTATATAAACAAATATCATGATTAACGTGGGATTATTTTTTAAAATCCCGGATGATTAAAATTCTTAACTCTTCGCTAATACACGTGAATCAATGAAATTTCAAGATGTTTAAAATTTTTAACTCTTCGCTAATTATGATATTCGTAAAAGAATGTGAGTTCATAATTATTCATTATAAGGTGTGAACTAATGAAATTTCATTTTTGAACGTTAGATTGATCTTTGGTGAACCGTTAAGAATAGATAATGAATTTGAGATTGATATGAGCTTTAGAAATCTATAATTAAAAACAAAATACCCATCTAAAATGATTATAAGAAGAGAATATAATAGCATTCTTATCTTTGAAATTACTAAGCTAAAAGAAAAAGGGTGCTAAGAAAGTGCATAAATTACTCATGGCAGGATCATTGATGATGAAACTAACTCCACTAACCAAAATAAACATACTTCACAAATCATTCTTCATGTTAACGTGCAGCGCGAACTAACAAATTTCTTGCACCATTAAATTACATTTTCTTAGTATTGCTGTTCTTTTTAGATCTCAATGATACAGAAGATAATTTAAAAAAAAAAAAAAATCAAATATTTAATAGAGGATACAAAAATAACAAAAAATTATACCACCAAATTTGAGAAAGTAGGCGATTTCACCTGGCTGCTACATCTGCCAGTCTTTCCATGTCAATTCCCGCTGCTGCTCCACTTCACTGGCCGCTGCCTCTCTCGCTGCGTACTCTTTCTGACATTCCTCAAACAACACAGCATCCATTTCCAAGAACATCTTCCTCACATTGACCGTCAACCCAAGCACTGCCTGATTCCAATGAGTTTGGATGTTCTTCTCCAATGCCGGGAAGATTATTGGTAAGATAACTCCCCGGTTTTGAGCAATCAAACTTACAATGTGTTCGTTATTCCAGTAAAAGAGGGCCCGCTCAGCCACCTGCAAGCAAATGAATTTAGTTAAAAACACTGTTTTATTCTGTCAAGACACAAGAAAGATGAAGTGTGACTGAGACAAAGATCATATCAAAATCCAGCACTTTAACTGACAATATCAAAAATTTAAGCATTCTTAAGGACAAAATGATCTACCTGTAAACTTACAACCAACAGTTATAAATCCTTAAATCAACAAACTTCGAATGAATCACGAAACAACAGTTGAGGGGAAGAAGCAAAATAAAAACCGTGCCTCCTCAATCATAGTAACCAACTCAAAAGGTCATGACGTATTTTTAAATTATTGTAGAGAATAATTATGGCCTAACTAAAGTACTTCACAAATCACTTACACGAATATGTTAGTGCATAATCACATGGCTCTATAACATGCATATGGTTACTATGGATCTCCAACACTTCATAAAACCACAAAGACACCATGGTTTCAAAAGCAGAGATGATAACAAAAAGAAGCAATTATGTCAACGAAACCAGATTTTTCAGTGAATACAACATGTGGGAGGAAGAAGCAATCCAGATTATTGCTTTAAGTAAAGGTAAGGAAAAAATTGTTCTAAAACTGGAGCAGATTAAGAAAATGATACTGCTCTTTCATAAATATCATCACAATTGAATCTGTCAACATATGCATGAACTTATCTGTCTCAGTAATATTAGAATGCATATAATTACAAAAGAAAAACTCAAAAGTTAACGCCAACCAGCAAGAGAGAGAGAGAGAGAGACAATTTTAAAATAATGTCAGAAAACACTTGACCAATGATTGTCTTGCACCAGCACAAAATAATTTAGAAACTAAATTGGAAAGTCAACGAATTATTAATAATTAGGATAAATAAAAATGCCAGCCATAATAAATACATTCGCCAGAAACACCTGTATGTTTTATATACTGTAAGTATTAAATACGAAAACATTCAAATTGTTCTCAAACCTGAAAATGGGAATTGTTGAGGCACCGACCAATCTGCCTAAAAAGTGGAACCATACAACGCTGAAATTCAGCAGACTGAGTGGCCTCAAGCACTTCCTCAAGTTCCCCAAGGAAAAGAACTTCTTTCTGACAATTGGTCAAGGGCCAGTATTTAAGTAAACCCCTTATCACAATATCTGCCAGCTTGAAATCCTTCTCCACAAACTGTGTAATACAATAAGACAATTGCTGATGATATACTGCAACTGGTTTAGGCTTATGCAATGGAATTAGCGCTCTAACAAGGAATAACTTATGCTCCTCTTTCATAGGCAGTGCAAACCCATTAATAATACTTCCTAAAATCTCCAAAAGCTCACCAATACCACTGTGTCTCTCTGTCTCATATATAAACCGATAAAAAATGTTGTTAATTGCTTTTCTAATAAACGGTCGATGCACCATGAATTTTCCATATATACGATGCAAGATAGTCTTCAGATACTCCCGCTCTCGAGGGTCCTCAGAATCAAACAAATCCAATAGTTTTAACACAAAGGAGTGATCAATATACCTCTTGGCAACCTTGGTATCAGTATCAGAGGAGACAACATATCTCAAAAGGAGCTCGTATACAAGCTGCAAATGAGGCCAAGATGGTTCCATATACGGTTCATCCTCTTCCGGATCAGCATGCTCTTGACCTGTATTTTCATGCGAAGTTGGAGGCAAACACCGAAAAATGTTTATCGAAATCATTTTTATCATTTCTTCCTGACAAATCTCTGTGATTTTCCCTGATCCCGACTGTATAAAATCAACCAACTCCATAAGGGTTTGTCTCTTGATTTCTTTTTCTCGGGCAGACTTCAAAGTATCAGAAAAATCAAATTGAAAGCGACAAGTCTGCAATTTTCGGATAAACAAGTTCTGACGCTCCGAAACGGGAACATCTCGGAACATCGGAAGAGGCTCCACAGAGCCTGAAGGAGGTGCTACCGCTGCCACCACGGCAGGTCCCCCAGGGCCAGGGGCTGATAAGGCGGGTCCAGCTCGTGACGCATGATTTACGACCACATTTGTCGTAGAGAGAGCCCCAGAATTCCGACTAGCGGCAAAAAAACGAAGGATCACTAGCGTCAGACTTGGAGGGCTTGCGGTGCCCACCTCTGATGAATTTCTTCAACATTTCTTCCCAAAATAAACCCTATTACTAAACTAACAGTAAGATTGGAACGGGCTCCCGAATCAGGAATCAAATTCGAAGAACGCACTTGAGATTTGGAACCGATAGTAAGGAATACGGATCGAAATACACAAATCACATATCTTCAACTAAACAGATTGTACCCAATTCATTATTCTCCACAATTTTCGGAAAATCGGAAATTTAACGGGAGACGTGAATCAGAAATTAGGGATTGGAGAAGAAACGCTACCATTTTTCAATTCCCGCCCGCTAAAAAGTACAATAGACGATGCACTCCCGTGAGACCGGCGAAACCATGATGGAGAGGCCAACGACCCGACGATCAATAGAGAGAGAGAGAGAGAGAGAGAGACGCAAAAGTTGAGGACGATAGGAGTTGGAAAATGGAAATACAGGGAAAAAGGAAGTAGAAGGATATGATTGGTTGAATTAATAAACAGCTTTTTTTCTAATAGTTGATGTCTTAATTACACAATTAAGCTTTGCTTAATTAACTTAATCCATCCCACGCGTACAGCCACGACTCGCTCAGACATTACTAATCATGATGACGTGGAGTTCTATTCAGCGCTGCCAAAAATTAGCTTTGATTTTCTATGTTTACAAGGTTGGTCTACTTCCATACTTGTTCCTTTTGTATGGATTAAGATGCAAAAATGGTAACGCAAATATAGATAAGGTATAGTGAAACCCCACCTTAATCCTTTTTTTAATCATTTTTATATCGAGTTAATTAAGTCCGACCTTTCCTCTTCTCCTGTCGCCTCCAAGTCTTGCCGCAATTGCCACTTGGTATGGAAAGATATATGATTTGTTATTTTCTCTAAATCTATCTTCATCTAATGTACAAACACAAATTAACAGAACATTCTCGCAGCAACTTGCATAGCACCCAGTGATTAATGTTCGAGTTTAATTGAAGCTTGACAGAAGAAACAAAAGGGTCTATAACTATTTTCATTTTTTTATGTTTGGAAATAAATCAAACAATCAAATCTCTCCAAAAATCTTATACGGGTCGATCTTGGTAGTTGCCTTTTTCACAGAATTTCTGTTCAAAAATCCAAAAAAGAGGAGGAAGAAGGCTGTTGGATTTAGACACTCGTAAAAAAAAAGAGAGAAAATGACTGATCTAAACTTAAACTAAAATTAATTCAATGATGTAAATAAAATACAGCGCAATAAGTGGCTCAATGACACGACACTTCATACCATACCACTTGGTACCATTAGGAGTGACAGTAGAAGTCAATTAACAATTAAGAGTAGTGGCACAAAATGGTATTCAACCTATTGACCTATGGTTACCAAACTTCTCATTCATCACTACAACTTGCTTCAATGAATTAATTGAGAACGTGCCATTTTCAACCTGGGTCTACAAAAAAGAACCCTGAAATGGGTCTTGTTTTCAACGAAACGAGCAACCTATTCTAGCGATTGCTAGAATGAATATGGAATTAGCTTTTTTAGCTGAAATTATTTGGCAAATGTTATTTGGTGGCATGACAATGCAATTAGGAGAAGAGGGTGACCTAGTGAGGATGTTCAACAGTAAAGGTTTTTGCGGAAGTGGAGGATGCTGATAGAAGCTAAAGCAATAGATTCCATACAGTTTATGACCAATTGCATTTGATTGTCATAGTAAACTAAATCCTACACCAGCTCCTCCTTACAAGGTACCTTGTTGCAACGACAAACTGGCCTGCCAGAAGCTTCCCATCCATTGTAGCCACGCTCCAGAACCAAGATGTTCTTTATTTCAACTCCTTCGTCTGTCTTTTCCAGGTGGTTGGAAAGCTTTGCCGCACATGATGGGCCTCGAACCTACAAAATCGTAAAGCAATTGCCACATTCAAAATTGTTATTATCATAAGATTAATCTCATTTCCTAAAAGCAAAAACAAGCAGAATGAGAACAGATTACAGATTAGCAATATGCACTTGATTCAGTATAGAAGAAGCTGCTAATCTTTAGTTACATGCAAGAATCAAGATTATCGAGAGAGATCCAAATTCCAACACAAGCTAAACAGTGTAAAGATTGGGGTATTTCAGAGTCATAAGAAAGTATAAACAATGAGGATTGAAATTATAATCCTCCTTCTTACAGTGTAACCAACATGGTTTTTTTGAACTGAGGTTTCGGTGCTTCACCCAACAATTTACCTCACTTGTCTCAAGAAAGAAAAATTAAGACAAGCTGCTAATTAGAAATGGAACCGTATAGAGCTCAAAAAAGTATGATTTATCAACTCAAACGGACCATAGTGTCGCACAAAAGCGATTGGCACACTAATTTCAACTATTAAGAAAGAATCACTATATATTATTTTGCTTCCTTTTGTTATGGGAGAAACATAAATTTAGTAGAGGTCAGTTGGTCCGTGTAGCGAGTGTAGCGACTAGTTGAAAGAGTTGAACAATCTAGGACA